>VYXH01003067.1:0-24933 GCA_013397275.1 Burhinus bistriatus
TAGAAGAAGAGGCAGAAGTTCAAGCGGATCACCAAAAAACGTAATACGGGGTTCAAATGCCACTGGAAAAGAGGGTTTCTGATAGGGAGGTACAATCTAATTACTCCCTTTCAAATCCAAAAGGCTTGGAATGTAAAAACACAGAGATCTGGCTGCCTGGAGAGCAGTAACGTAGATCCTGACTAAGCTGAGAGGACATTTTGCCACTTACAGCACTAAGAAATTCCAAAGCAGCCAGAGCTATAGGAAAAACAGAAAAGAATTAGGGATTTGTAGGATTTCAAGAAGGTGGATAATCCATAGGGTGGGTGGGAAGTGTGAGAAACAGCATACGAAATCAACTTTAAAATACTGCCATTTGCATACTTAGTTTCCAGGTTTGTTTCATGATAAGGACTACAATTCCCCAGTAGCATCCCAGCATAAACTGAATGCCAAGCAAATAAGACTGAACTGGCTTGTCAGAAACCCACAAATGTATAAGAATAATTTATTTAAAGTAAATCAACAAACAAATCTGACTCTGCTCACAGAAAGCACAGGTAAAAAGCAAAAAGAAGTGTAGTTGCTGGAAAACTTTTTCATTATTTTTCAACGCATGGGCTCTCTCGCACATTTAATTAGCTCTAAGAAAACCATATACAAGTTAATATTTTAGCATTTTTTAAAAAAATTATGAAAACAGACATTTAAAAGAGTTACCAAAGAAAAAAAACAGTGGAATCCTGAACTGCATCAAGGAAAAGACATGGGTAAATGAACTAAAGTGAAAGACATGTTAAAAAACGGCAAAGAAAAAAAGTCTTTAAAAAAATCTGTAGCAAGCAGAAATATTCCTGAACATACGTTATTATTAAAAACTAAACTTATACAAACTGCTTGATTTGTTACTGTGCCTTGTAAAAAGCCAACTCAGTGACAAAATTAACCCTTTGACCCTATCCTGGAATGGAATTTCTGCTGTCTTTAGAAGACAGGCCACAGGGAAAGCACTCACAGGCCACAGGGAAAGCAGTCAGCTGAACTATGATCTTTTTTTCTTCAAAAATATTTCAAGAATTTATTTTTTGTTTTCTTCATAAATTAAATTAACTGGAAAAATACCCCCCCCTTTTTTTTTTTCCATTTACCTGAGACCCTCCAGAAGCAGGGACAAGGCATGAACACAGATTTGCAATGAGAGTCTCCAGTGACACGTTCAGGCTGTCCACATACACAGTATAGATCAGGCCAAGGCAAGCCTAGGAAGGTAGACAAAATATATTAGACTGCTATCCAGGGAAGGCAGATGTCAAATTACTTAAAGATCTATGCATATAATTTCTTAAAAATAAGTGTGTCTTAATAGTTATTAATGTAGTGAAGTACTTTCCAACTGAAGACAAAGTAATTTGCTATAGAAGCAATCTCTCATTTAAAAAAATTAGTTTGGCTATTTAGAAGGGATGTATGTGCTGGCAGGTGTAGATATACTTTTTTTTTAAATAAATGTTTAATATTTGTGCTTTGATCATTACACCAAAAGTGCTTTATTACAAGTTATTTTTAAAAATTATAAAATCAACATAGCTTCATCTGTGTTTTGAATTCTAGGGACCTAAACCTGACTGGTTTCTAGAGTAAAACACTGATGAATTAATGATCTTTTGAGGCTTGTTTTAAGACTAGCATCAAGGATCAATAATTCCATGTTATTTAACTTTCTTTATTTTATGATTTCAATATAAATATATTTTTAAAATAACAGTATATTAACACTTGAGCATTTCCACATTTTCTGGATGGATCCAGTTTGGATTGAGAAATCACAAATAGAATTTTATCACTTTCTTTTACTAATAATTTAATGTAAGATGATTTGACATTACATTTTAAGAAGCCTCTGGAAAAAAGGAAATAAATAACTTTGTTCCACAGCATCCTTTTGGTGCCTTTTAACTGCTGTAATTTTGATAATTCAGCAAATATTTTAGGAATTCTCTTCTTAGAAATAATTCCAACAGTAACTTTTCATATAACACATAGTTAAGCTGTGAAACTCCTTGCCACGGGTTGTTGTAAAATCTGAGCATTAAGAAACTGGACAAATTACATGAAAAAACCCACAAAACTGACACCTCTGGTTCAGGATGTCATTTAACTATCATTCACACTGAATTAGGTAAGTATTTTGTGGAATTATTTCTACAGACTGCCCTATTCTTACACACTTTGCTTTGCATTCACTACAGGCCGCTATCAGAGACAAAATACTGGGCTACGTGGACTTTTAATCTCACTCGGTACAGTCATTCTTAATGTCTAATGACAACTTAACTGTTGAATGATTTCCTCCCTTGTTCTGTAAACTGAACTATATTTGTTTCTCTTAATACATATTAGCTTAATAAAAATTTAAGCTTTTCATTTATCTCAGAGCAGCCATATTTCATCAGCTGAAAGTAATCCAAAATCCTAAATCTCTGTCATGCATCTTAATTTGATCTGGAAGAGGCTCTGACATTTTGCCTTACATATGGAGGAAAACTAGGATTTCACTATTAATTTACCATTATACATTTAATCAAATACTATTAATGTGTTGTTTTTACCTGAGCAAGTCTGGTTTTGTCCTAATAATTCCCTTCATTCTACAGTAAATCTCTATTTCATCTTCTATGTAGATTTAAAACTGCTTGGAGGGTAAAAAAAGCACTGTTTCAACCTATAGGGGCTATTTACTGTCACAGACATTGAATTTTATCTAGCTCAATCTAAGCCTACTTTTGCTTTTAAATTCCCAAATCAATCCTGAGATGTTTTAAATCAAAAGTACTGTCAGTGCTACTCATTAAAAACAGATTTGTCTGCTGACATTTATTATAAATTGCAATTACAAGTTCTTTACCCTGAAAATTTCTGGATAATCTAGTCTGGACACCAACACCAGACTTTTAGGAGCAAATACTTCCGCAGGTGGAATTAAACCAGACTCCTCTTCACCTTCAATTTCTTTTGTTCCCTTGAAAACAGAAACACTTTGATTAGTAAGCAGAAAGAAATCTGAAACTAAAATGTCAGCATTTGTACGCAAAGTTAACTTCAGAAACTTCAGAACTTTAGAAAAATGAATGCATTATTTGAAACTGGTAATGAAGTCAACTAACAGGCGCACATTCCCATGCTTGCCTCAACTCCCTAAAAGCTTCTAGATGTAGTTCAACTTGTTAAAACTCACCTGGGAAGTCATGCATCAAAGTACCTAAAGTAAAGTTCTCTGAGACAGCAGTTAAACAGCATTTAATGTTTCACATTAAATGGTCCCTGTTTCACATTTCAGATAGTGAAGCAGATTACAGAATGGGATCCTTTCACATCAAAGTGTTAGCTGATTTACAATCAACCGTATTCCAAATACAAAAAAAAAAAAAGAAATTCACAAAAGAACGTTTGGTTGTCCTACTCATATTCATATAATTCTATTTCTTACAGAATTTCAACTAATGTTACAGCTAAAATTATAAAATCATAGAATGGTTTCGGTTGGAAGGGACCTTAAAGATCATCTAGTTCCAACCCCCTCGCCATGGGCAAGGACACCTCCCACTAGACCAGGTTGCTCAAAGCCCCATCCAACCTGGCCTTGAACACTTCCAGGGATGGGGCCTCCACAGCTTCCCTGGGCAACCTGTTCCAGTGCCTCACCACCCTCACAGTAAAGAACTTCTTCCTGAGATCTAATATAAATCTCCCCTCTTCCAGTTTGAAGCCATTACCCCTCGTCCTATCACTACATGCCCTTGTAAAAAGTCTATAAAGTCATCTCCAGCCTGACTCAGTGAATCTGGAATCTAAAGGAATTTCTTCGCATGAAAACTAGATCAGATTTCTCAAAAAATCCCTCAAACTTATGAAACACTAAAGCTTCTAGTTAAAAAGAAGAGAAAGGTACAATGCAGATAAACTTGCAGTTGTTTGTGATGCTGTGCAAGTTGCTATAACCTCCTTGCCAGCGCTTACTATTCAATCACAAATATTTTATTATTACTCATGGCCAAAACTAAAGATGTTACTAAATACTTTCATTTCTAAAATTCCACACATTCTTGGATAAATTCATTAGCTGATTAAGTTTTCAAATGACAGAAAGTCCCTGCTTTCCAATTTTGCATGTAATTCTCTCCACGCCCACACCACCCACCAAATTTCTAAGTATTTTATTTGTTCCTCTGACTGAGCATTCTTCTAAGCAAAAATCACAATTTTATCTTAATTAGGAATACGAGAAAAATTACTTCCCTTTGGATATGAGAACGTGAAATATCTGCCTTCTATTTCTGTCATGTTACTAGTCATCATTTCAGTTTATTTAAAAAAAAAATACATCCACCATCACTTTTTCATTAAATGGAAGAAACCTGATAGAAATGCTCTTAAATGCCAGGAATGCTGTGAGTTCATGAGCTTCATTTCACAACCTCAATTCAGAATGTTTAAGCAAACACATGTATCCAAATAAAAGCAGTTAAAAGAACAGTATTAGAAGTACTTAAAAAGTTGACTTAATAAATGCTTTTAATTATGAAAAAAAGTTTAGTTAAAATAAGCTTCATGTGGGATTTTATTGACGGATGCACAATCAAAAAAAGTTTGGAGACCACCGCCCTGCAGCTTACTTGTTCTTCTAGTAGGAAACTAAACAGGTTATTTCAAAAGCACTTGTTTTAACTAACCTAAATGACTTTCTACTGAAACAAAATACTTAATAACAGTCCTATCCTGTCCAGTCCTGTCTGCACAGTCCTGCGTGCCTTGGTCAGAGCCAAATGGTGGTAGCCGAAGACAGCTGTCAGGCAGCAATCATCACCATCTGTGAACCACTTAATCGTCTTGGCCTCCACACCAAGACATGCATTTTATTACATAAATGCTCTCCTAGGTTCTAGCACCAAATTGAAAAGGTCACTGAAAAGCTCCAGTAGCTGGGTATCAGCTAGAAGCTGCACTGACAGCTGTAGGGTAGTAATGAGCTACTGCCTAACCTGACCTACAGGTGAAGGTATTTACATTAGAGCCTTGCCCATTGCCTTTCCACCCGTAAAGTCAGACCTGGCTTTTCAGGCTTGTGTCCTGAACACAGGTGTGTGTCTCTTGGAAGTTGCTCAACTGCACTCAAGTTCTACGTCAACATATGCTAAAGCACTTCTCACCACCACCACCCCCCTACAAAGAATAAGATATATAGGTACGTGTGCATGCACGTGCACCTTCCTGCTCTATTTTCATTACTATATAGACAAAAAAGGGCATGTAATTTTTTTGTACGTATACCAGAGGAGAAACAAATGCTACAAAATATTTTAATGATTTTTTTATACAAAACTAAATGAGATTCTGGGGTTCCTGTAAAACTGCCACTGTGATTCTTTAGGACATAAAAGTTAGGCGGTATTCACTTATGCTATGCCATCCCTTGTCTAAGCAAGATACAAAAAAAAGAAAGCAAGCACAAGCATCTCTATACTGAGCCAGACAAAAGGCTCATCTATAGTTTAGTACCCTGTCTTGGTGTCAAGGTCCCCCCTGAACAGAGGGCAAGCTTAGCAAGGCTGTTCCTCCAGTGTATCCTCCCTGTCTTCAGCGATCTGCAGCTCAGGACTCTCCGGACCTGAGGACAGCCTGCTATTTAAAAAGCAGTTCAGCATTCAAGTAAAAATGGTTTAAAAAGAGAGTACTTATGTTTGTATTAACCAAGCTGTTTTAACTAAGAGATATGTATAATATTTTCATACCAAAGTAAAACCAATTGGCACAGCAATATATATACACATATGGTCATATACTTGGCTTTGTACATTAATTCTGACCTAAACAGCAACCAATACATACACAATGTACATGGCTTAGTCTAGTTTGCATCTCATTTCTAGGTTAAAATTGTGATTCACAAATTAAGAGAAGCACAGTAACTCAACAGTCCAGTCACATGTTAATTTATTTCCATCCATTATAATACTGACAGGGAGAGCTTCTACATTAATTACAGTTACCCCCCGCCCCCAAAAATGCAAGAAGAATTTTTAAATTATAGTTTAGTGGTTATACAACACTAAACATATAATCAACAAAAGTTTATTGTATCAACTGTTCTAAAGAGCAATTATGAATTCTAGGCATAAAGGCAACAGATTCTGGTTATCTGACAAATTGTGCACCCTGACAACATTAGGAAAAGTGAAATTAAAATAAATTCCTCATTTCTAAAGGCAAGGGAATATGGAAGCTACTCTAGATTCACATGGTACTAAGATAATGAAAACTCAAGGTGCATAGACAGGGAGGAGGTTTCTATAAAAGGCCATTTTTATCAAATCCACTCAACTTCAGATCAAGTCTTGAATTAATTCTTAATTACATTTAATATAAAACTTTAAGGGCACAATAGCAGCACAATATTGAATTGATAAATAATTTACACTATAAAAACCCTCTCTTACTTCATAAAAGATTTACAGAAAAATGTAATGTGACTAGCTGTATTTCTTCCACGGCTGAACATTCTGACAGGCATGCAGGCACATTATTAGGAGTCACTAGACTAAGTAGATAATCATTTCAAACACATGACTTTTAACCTACTTTTCAAGCAAAGTATTAACAGCACAAGCATTCTGTAGCAATACTAAATACGAAGCGGTAAAACCACAAACTTAATTCTTTCTAGTGACACTTTTGCTCAGACACATGCACATTTCATCTTTCTTTACCCCTTTCTCATTTAAGGAAAAATATTCTCTAATCAAAACTAACAAAACAAGAGTTGTTTTGGTTTGGTTTTTTTCCCCTCGATACATTTTTATTTTACAAATATAGCATTCGGTTTACAACTAAATTAAGAATAATTGGACATTAAAGAAAAACAATACATAAATTAAAAGATTAATTAAATTGGTTAAATGAGAAGATAATACTGCTATTTCATTTTAATTTTTTAATCTAGTTGGTTATTATAGTTTTCCTTTTGCACTTACGTTGGTTGGAAGAAGATAATGGCATTTGGTATACTACTACGGGACTTTGCTGATACCTCTTATCTAGACTGTTGGCTAGCAGCCCTTCATACTACAGTAGAACAGATTAAGAATTGTCTTAATTTCATTTACATATTGAAAGAGATTCCTTTTTTTATTCCCTCTTTTTATTCTACATACAGGCAGACTTTGAAAACAGCTGAGATGAGAAAAAAATGTACCACTAGAAAGCAAACCAGTGTTCCAGATGCTTAAAGATCCATTTAGTTTAAAAGGTGATACACATTTAAAATGTAATTCAGAAATAGCTGTGCCTTTAGATAGGAAATAAATAAATGTGTTTTTAACATCAGATTAATAAAGTTCTGAAACAGTCTTCAGTAGGCTAAGGAATAGGTAACAGAGACCTATCTAACTGTATTAATGAAAGGAACTGTATGATGACCTGTGATCATACATGATTTCACCATGCTTAAAATACTTGGTTCCCTATAATTACACCTGTGTTTGACCGAAGGCCATCAGGGTCCTGTTCCCCATCTGTCAAACCCAGAAACCTCTTTTCTTCTGCATTTTGACTTGATTTCTAAAGTTATAAGGAGAATATAGTGCAGAGATCTGTAAACTACGGCTGACTCAAGTCCACAGAGCAGTTTGTCTACAAAATCTACCAGACAGTACTATAATTATTATATGATTATGTTCATTACAGAACTTCTTATCCACAAAATCATGCAGCTAACAAAACCTGTCTTTGCAGAAATCTTCATTGTGAGGGCTCCTTGTTCACATACATACGACTGTGACAGTCTGGGCATCTGGAACATGGAAGGTACACAGGAGTCTTTTTGGTATTTTAAAGACTGCCTGTTTTCTTCTAGCCCCCACTGCACCTCTTGGAGAAACAGCATTGCCAAACTGTTAAATTTAGGTATTCCTTAAACAAATTTTAAATTGTCGTATTTTGAACTGTCACAAAAACATAGATACAACATCACAGTAATGAATGTTAACACTTAGTCCCATGAGATCAAAAAAAGTATAGGAAAAATCAAGATAACCAATTTTAAAACTATATAAAAAAATCACATTCTTAAAATTTTAAAATACCATTAAACAAGCATTTATTTATTGTGTAAGTAGAACATGGTTGAGGAGGTATAGTAAGTTTACACAGAAAAATCTTATCTGGTTTTACAGCAGGGTGTTGGATTTGTTTACTTGTCTTTCCCCCCTCCCCTTTTCCTGCATAAATCATATATCATAAACAAACTCAGAAAATGGCGAAACTTCTTTTGAAGGACAGATGATAATATGATGCAATTTCATTTTGCTCAACTTGTTTGCTATAGCTGTAAAGTGGCCTCTTAAGAGACTGGCCAAAAAAAAAAAAGTGTGTCCTGTATATTTAAAGCAGACCAACATCTTCTTAAACTCCATTTTTTTTCATCTATTTTAATGAATGTACACAGCCACATCTACACAAAAGAATATACATATGACTCCTGACGGAACACAGTAATTAATTTTATAGGTTCTTAGATAAATAAGAATACAGAACTAGAGAGAGCATGAGTGCATGTATTTCAACTGTTTGCCTTTCTTCTTGTATCATGAGAAGCGTCCAATTATCATATTTGTGACCTAAAGTGATGCGGTAAACTGGAATGTACAATAACCAACTAATTGACCTAAGGGTATCACTTTATAGTTTATGAACTTGGTCAACAGAAGTAGCTGAACTAATAAATGCATTTGTGCAAGCATGTGAAAAAAATCTCATTAAAAAAATAAAAGTTCACATGACCAAATAAAAAAATAAGCATTAATCCCCTGACTGATAACCAATACTTTAGAGAAATTAACTGTGATCAGCACCGTTCATCATCATTCTGCTATTTATTTGTTTGCTTGTTTTCTGAGAACAATTTCTTCTTCAGTTTAGCCAAGGGACGTATATGGCATTAAGCCCAAGCTAGACAAATTCAGACTAATTATTCAAGCATTCTTTAATAACGAAGATAACTGACAACTGGAGCTGCCTACCAACAGATCAGGCATGATGTCCCAGATTCACGGTCTAAATAAAGCTGTAATACATTTTTAACAGATGCAGTTAAAATCAAGTCATTGTGGGCTTGATACACATATGATTAAATAAGGTATTGCTTTTCTTTAAATTGGAGTCCTTTTACTTTAAAATTCCCTCTACATTTATAAAAAGTGTAAGAATAACTGGGCACAGTTTGCATTTTATCAAGTATATTGCAAGAGAGAAGAGTTTGAAAGAATAATTTTAGCAATAAAATATGGCATATTTTCCTCAAATAAATTGGTGTTGGTCAAGAGCAAGAATTTTCTTAAAACTGAAACGTGCATTACATTTGCTTCATATGCTACACACATGGTACTGTGGTAAAACGATTCACACATTCTAATGGAGCAAGTGATGAGCAGTCACATACCTCTCCCAGCTCAGTGCCCATGCCAGTCTATATAGGGAGATGTTAAAGGGAATGTAATGAACACTGCAAATCTATGAAAGCATACAATATAGAGGGCACACAGGCTTAGCTTAACAACATATGATTGATACCATTTCCAGATTTCAACACAGTCTCCTGTTTCTTCAGTTCGCACTCTACACACTACTCAGCGAAACTTAAGCAGGTACAAAGGTGAATATCAAGTAGTCCTGCGACGTTTTCTGCCTAATGCATTTTGTTTGCTTTAGATCACAAATGTATATTCAGAGTTGCAAATTATAAGTTTTAGATGACATCTTGTAAGGCCAAGAATGGTGTGTTTCATTTCCGTGCTTAGCATCAAAGGAGCGTAAGAAAGAAATTTCATTGGCACTGCTTTGTGTGCTGGCTTGCCAAAACAGAAGTAATAACACTGCGTGAAACATGACAAAAGCTCAACCAATAAAACTGATAGAAAAATGTTAGAAAGTCCTTTGCATCACGTCATTTTTTATGGCTTAGTTTTACTGTTTGTATACTTTTCACTGTTGACATCAACAATCTCACACAGAAACCAGGCATCTGAAAATGAGACCAAAACCCAAAACACCCAACCCAAAGTAAACTGGTTGTTCACAGTTAGTCCTAAGGAAGAACAACAAAAACAACCAGCACCATAATCAGGATACTAACTGAAATATGTTCAAAGCAAACAAATGGTGGTAGCTCTTCATGCAGCAGTTATTTAACTTATGAAATTCTGCTACAGAATAGTAGTAATAAAAATACACACAGGGTGATGAAATGACTGGACAAGTTAATGAAATTCGCAGAGGTTACTAAACATGCACCAGGCATACTTGGCTCGGTGCTTGGACTGCACAGGTAGAGGAGGGACCACTCATGGAGACATTATGGATGCCATGTTCCTCTGCTATTCCCTAGACATTAAATCCTAACCATTCACAGAGACAAAATACTATGCAAGATCGCTTTTCTTTCTAACACAAAATGACCACTCTTATGTTCTTCCAAGCATTTAACTTAACATATTTGAATGTATCTTATTCACTGATATGGCTTCACAATATTAAGATTAGAAAAGAGTATAACTTTTCCAGTATATTATTATATTCAGTAATCTAGTGATCTAGCCATCAAACTTTGAGGTTCCTTCTTTAACTTGTATGAATTTAATTTTGCCACAACCACCAGATTATTTTGTCAGCTCTGTGTCTAAATATTAACATAATTTTAAAATAACAATCTAGCCAGTCTACATTAGAAACTGAAGTAAATTTTTGTAGATGAAAATGATCTACCAATACAGTAAAAAAAAATTTTTCCCTACCACTAAATGTATTTGATGTCAAGGGACTTATACAGCTTGAGAACCACATTAGCATTTGCTCTGTCAACATGCAGCTAAATTATAGCACACATGAACTGTAACTAACCCTCCACTCCTGTCCTTTCACCCCCATCTTCAGAACTTGGATATGTCCATCTTAATACTTGAATCTGTATGCCCAAATCTGCCATTTATCAAATCTCCAACACTGAAGACTCGATAAAGCAACTCTGAACTGTTATCCAGCTCTCCAAGATGATCAGCTGCCCATCCAGTCTTCACTCACATTGGCTCTGACTGCCCCTAGTTGGATCACCACGTCCTCCCAGGTCTTTGAACCACCTCTGTGGCAGGCAGCTCTATGAATTGCCTTTGTTAGAGATGCCACTCATTTTCAGACATGAGGATAGTCCAGGCATGCTGACTATAGATCTCCACTCTGGGGGCGTATGCTACTGAAGTCAGTGCATTTAGTTCTGATTAACATTAAGCAGAGAAAAATTAGGTTTATCTTCATGTCAGAGTGAGGAAAATCAATTTAAACTGAGGTACTAACAGAAAACTTAAAAAACACAAAGCATTAGATGTAGCTTTACCATTCTGAAGGTGGAAGCTGGCAGGCATTATTTGAGAGTCAAAGGAAATCAAATGTGAACAGAAATTGAAATTAGAATTGTGCTTTTATTAATTCATCCAGTCCTAGAGAAAGAAAGAATATCTCTCATTACAAAACTTTCACTCTAGTACTTCATTATAACTGTCAAAACCATTTTGTCCTATGCAAAATTTTGCACTGAAATAGTGCCAAGTTCAGCAAGCCCGTTGTTTTTCTACTAACTGCTCAGCAAAGAAGACATAGAGACCATGCACAATTTCTTATTTTAAGAAAAATTATTTGAAGTTTTTTTAGTAATCTCGTGCCAATTAGTCATTTGGGATGGATCCCTTTCTCTCCATGTGACTTGGTCTCTGTTGGTGTTATTTGCAGCCAAATACACTCTTAGCTGGTTTATTAACAATCAAAGGCCAAAAAACATTCAGCATCAATTAATTTTATTTACTTTTCAGATTATACAAACGCATGTATCCAATAAATCCTAACACATGTACAAAAGTTAAAATAAACTCAGCTGACTGCCTCCAGAAGACAAATCTGCATCCTGCCTACAATCTGCTGTACTGAACTAAAACCACAGGTGATTAGATGTATTTCATGGCTTGTCTACGTGCACAGATCCATAGAACTGCAGTTAAACTTACACTGGAATAATTATACCAGCATAAAAGTCATTATATTCATTTAATAATTTCAAAACAAGATAATAAACTGTAGTAATGCACAGTAGAGATTCTATCAACTGAAACAGAAAAGGATCAAAGATAGAAAATTATGCAAAGATTGTAAACTTATCAAATAGAGAAACCTCAAGTCTCTGTAACAGTTCAGCTCATTCACTCCCTAACTACTACTGACACTTCAGACTACTCATATATGATAATACGGAGTTTGCCATTGCACCTTCCAGCACTACACAATTTACACCACCAGCAGCTATGAGATGTTTACCATTTAATGCACCTCACCTGGAAAACTCCAAAAGATGCTTATATGTATTATCATCTAAACACATTGAAAGAACTACGGAACAAAAGTAACCCTGTACCCACGCGTTCCAGCTTTCAGTCCAGTTTATGCAGCCATAGGCCAAGGTGTAGTTCTGGCACAGGCCATTAGGCTGTGCACACCCTGGAAGATCTGGGAAGTCCAAGGTAATGCATACGCAGCTGCCCTACAAATGCTGAAATTCCATGGGCCAATAATCAACAGCATTAAGTAACTGTTTTCAATGCATTAACCTTAGCACTGAAGAATGCTAAAGAATTACAGTAGAGAAATTTTAGTAAGAACTATGCATAGAGTTTACTAAATCTTTCTGAATTTTCCCTAAGGCAGCAAATTTGATCCACGGATTCCACCCTTTCTAGCTTTACATGCCTAATCTAAGGTGAGGAGACTGCAGAGACCTAAGTAACGTAAGCAGAACAAACAGCAAAAACCAAATTAACTCAAGGAAGTTGGTAATTCATACCTTATTTTAACTCAGTCATAATGGGTTTTATATAATATAGAACAGTACATGTGGAAGTACACCATGGCAAAATTTTACACGCTCAGATTTTTCTTTTCTTTAATTAAAATACAGTCACTTAATTCCTTTAAATTGCACATGGGAAAACACACTGAAAAGACTTTCAATGAATTGCTGATTAGTATTAACTACTGTTTGAAAGTCAGATAAACTACCTGATCGCTACTGACTAAGAAGTCTCTGCTTAAATGAGAGTATCCTCCTATCCTGGGAGCTGAGGCTTGGGGCCACTATGCAGATGCAGCACAAGAATAAAGAGGAAAAGGAGACCTTTACCCAAAACAAGCTGTTGCACCTGCAATAGCATGAGTTCAAATTGGGGTTCTGTGTGCACGTGTGTGAATGCATAAGCCAGGGGATAAACAGGACAGGAGAAATTACTGCCAGAGTTATTAGGAAAATGGAAATATGCTTTCCTCTGTACAACTGTTCTCACCTGAACTTTAAATTCTGGTCCAGAGAGGACCTTAAATGTATAAAAGGACATTAAAAATACAAGTCTATTTCTTATAATATAGAACATTAGCTGCAACTTTCTCTTTACACAGGAGCAGAAAGGAAACAAGGCATTACTTAAATGTCTGTATACTATCATACCATCCATTTTTCAGCAGATTTAGAAAGATGATGATGTAATATACTAAACGTTATTTTAAAAATTTGGGGTTTTTTCCCCACAAAATGTGTTTTGGGGCATTGACAGTAAGAGGTCACTTTCAGAACAAGTTTAACACTTGGGATATTCACAAAAAGTTATTAAACTTTTAATCTTAAGAACTCTTAATCTTAAGAACAACATGCTAATATAATATCCAAAGGAGGGTCAGATTTCACACTTCAAAAAGGGTGCAACTGAACTGAGTGTTCTTATCCTCTGCTAAAAACCAAATGTCAGTGACTCATCAAGCAGCATATGCTTTGACACAGTAGGATCACCAACTCTCCAGTCCAAGCATAAAAATTAAAACTTTATGAAGCATGAAGTAATTTTGTTGGCAGTTTTTCCCTTGACTCAGGAAATATTTGTGAATGTTGTGAATCTGCCATTTTATGGTTTGGGATTTTTACAATTTCTTTTTCCTCTTTTTGCAATGGGGGCAGAGAGAGGAAGACAACATGAATGGCAGGAAACGGGAGACTTGTGACTTACTACTTACGTGCATTTTCCAGAATGATATATTTAATCTTACCAACTTAGTGATTGCAATGTTTTAATATACATACGCTTAAAACAACACACAAGAACAATACAATCTTGTAGTAAGATTGTTATAAACAAATGTTTGGAGGTTTGTGCTGATCTCATTGAACAGATTTTCTGTAATGCAAGAAATGCAGTTGCACAGGCTCAGTTACTGGCATAAATCACACTCTAATTTGTTGATGGTGGGGTTGGGGAGAGAGGATAAATTTCTTTCAAAGTGCAAAGCAACATACAATTTGACCATTAAGATCCCAAATTATGTGAGTCAACATTTTTTTAAAAAGATTCTATCTATGGTGCTCTTCCAAGCATTGTTAGTATAAATTCTAACTGCGTAATTGGTAAGAAGCACAGCTGAGGTTAGTAGAAGTATCTGCTGAGTCAAAAGTATTAAATCAAGTCTTTGTGTGCTAAGTGGTAACATCCAGAAATTGCTGTTAGAAATAAGAACCTCATTTTAGCAAACAGTGTATACATCACACAGAGCTATACATACATATATATATACGTGCGTGTCTATGTGTGTGCAAATATATATGCATTTTTTTGATGGCTAATAAAGTTAGGCACACAGAGTAACTGAGTTTTATGGGTGAATTTTGTAGATTAAGTCATGATTCTTCTGAATACACCTTTGGCTGCTCAACAGCTTCTGGCTTCATTGCCAGAAAAATAAGCTAAGTAGACTATTTTTTTTGTTGATGGGACAAGGTTTTCTTCAAATCAATGAGATTTCAAGCAGATTTCAAATCAATGAAATCTGGAGTCCACAGCAATGATCAGAATACAGTAATGGAAAAAAAAAAACACAAGAAAACCCAAACAAAAACCCCCACCTTCAAGGCACTGTGAGGGAAGAGGAAATAGGGATATTTTGACTTGTTCTCCTCCTCCTAATTTCTCTAGATACATGCAAGTCAGTATGGCATCCAGCTTTATTCGCTAGAGCATCTAAATGGCACCTTAAGCCAGACAGAAATGTGGATCAGACGAAGCATGTGCTGGAGACATAAAAAGCTGGAAGGAGAAACCAGTGCAGTATCTCAGATTTCTTTACACCTTCTGATGGTAGGAACTTGGTGTCTTTAAATGACAGCAGTTTTACCATTGTTAATCCATTATTAGACTGCCTCTTGTAGTCTAGTCACATTCCAAACTTTAGACTCCTGTTAAGGTCAAACTTTCAAATGTTTCATTTTCATCTCAGATGAGGAACATATCCTTATAACAAACAAATGTTACTGGGACAATTGAGACTAGCATTGTAAAACAGAAGAATTAATGAAAGAAATTGTATCAAAAGCTGTATCACCTGCATTCATAGCACCAAGTGAGTTCCATTCCCATATTTAATGGAATATCATGCGTTCACCTTCCTTGGGAGCACAGATATGGAGTATTAATTAGACTACATGTAACATCTATCTTTTTGATATATTATCACAACTTTATGAGAGCTGATCGCCAATGAAACTGACCAGCATCCCCGCAGATGATAAATTCTGGGTCATTTCAGAACATCAGTACTTCAACAATGCAAACTGTGATTCGTAGATGTCAACAAATAAAATAGTATTTTATTTTTCTATCCAGGGGTAGGAAATTGAAAATAGGCCATCAACTGATTACTAGAGCCTGTGCTTTTGTCTGGAAAACTTGTTATGACATGCAACTGCCAAGAGATTAAACTAAATCCAGGGCTTTCAGAGACACCAGGGAGAATACTTTTTTCTTGCAGGCTATATAGCTTTTACAGTTGCTATATAGTCTTGCACCCTAGGTTATCATGGGTACCACCTAGATATACCATGTGAGTACAATCTCCTTACTTTTCAGGTAGCATTTATTTACAAATTATCCTGTAACAAACAGCCGAAGCAGGAATGAAAGTAACTGGAATGACAGAAGTAGCCTTCTCAGACCCACCTTGATCAATTGTGTCAAAAAGGTTCTTGTGTTATTATGCAGGAAGCTCAAAAAAGGTTCCATAGCTGAGAAATTAGTTTGTTTACACTTTGCAGTTTAATTAAATAGAAACTGCCAAGTGGTTGATTACATTTTTTTGTGAAGATAATTCCTCCAAGACAAACATCTAATCTGCTCTAGCTGAATTCCGACCAATCTCATGTATCAGCAAGGTTTATCTGGTGAAGGCTACTGGGAAAGCAGTAACCCCTATTTTTTCGAAATTTAATCTTACTTTTGCTTAAAGAGTTATATCACTCGATAAGAAGAACCTGAACTGTATTTAACTGTGAAAAGTCCTGTCCAGATTTAATTTCAAGTCCTGGACACTATGTTTCGTGGAGTGTTTGTTTAATGAGGCATGCATCTGAATGGTTAAATCAATACTACTTTCATAGCCCAATGCTTCATAAGCTTATGTTTCATTACAGATTGTACATGTGCTGAATTCTTGTCTAATGACCATGTAACAGGGCACGTTCAATTATTCTCTTTGGGTTTTAGAAAGAAACAGGAAGTTTGGCTATAAACAATGCAGTCATAGAATAAATTTCACCACAGCAAGTTCATCTGAAAAATATGCATTCTTTACAACACAGCCAGGAATGGCATTACGAGAACCAACATCCTGCTGCACGCAGTTTTGGGAGGGTTTCTTAGTTGTTTTTGGTTGGTTGGGGGTGGGGGGAAGGTTGGGGTTTTTTTTGTTTTGGGGTTTTTTTGTATTAATACTTAGGCAATATAAGAAAAAAAACCTTTTAGTTAGTACTGGATGTTTTGTGATGAACATTACTTGAAAGATGTGGATAGTGAATCAAAAGCAGCTGCTAGAAACCACAGGATAAATAACAAGTTCGCTAAATTTAGTATATGTTATGAAATACATAAAGTGGAGGAAGAGTCAGCCGTTGTAAATTTTTATCAGCTGGGAAAGAATTACTATAGAATATTTCACTCTACTTACAAAATCAAGGAAATAAAGGAAAGATGACAGACATTAAATAATGACAAAATTTTTAACAGGAAGATGCCAGTTGATCTACATTAAAATTTAACACTAAAATACATCTAATTTTTTTGTTACATTTCTACTCTTAACTCGTTTTAATAATCTACAAAAATATCCAGCTAAACTGTAGGATTAATGAAATAAGAACAACTATTATTCTCTGGCTTCCAACTGCACCTAGAAAAGCACAATATTCTTATTACTATGACACATCTTTTAATTATTCCACAAATAGAGTAAGCATTTCAACTCCAGTACTAAATAAACAGAATACACTTGGACTAATAAAAGCATTTTCTTAAAGTAATCAATAATGTTTAGTTCTTCACTAAAGAGCAAAAAAATTACTTTACTTAGCCATCTATTTAATCTTAACTAATTTTAATGTACTTAATGCCAAAGTTTTACTTATTTTTTAATTTTCATGCGGGAAAGAAAATATTTCAAAACATAACAATGATAGTCCACAATTACAGATTGGATGAGGTTTTCCCTAGGTTCTGGCTTCTAAAGATTCCAAGTGTTATGTCATAGCAGAGATTCTGTGAAGTACTTTACATCAAATGGAAAAAAAAATGTCTATTTTTGAAAGACTGAGGTTGCCTAAAAATAATTAAATACACGTTTAAAAACAAACCCTGCCAAGTAGCTGACACCCAAAATCTGACCTACCTAAAAAGTGAAGAATTATTCTATCAAGTTTTAAAATCTTGCCATTTACACCCACACAAGTCTTGCCAATAAATGCACTTACAGAAATATGTATATACCTTACAGCATTGTCACTTGTACACATTTGTCCTGTGCTGGCCTGATAGGGTGGCCAGCAGAGGGAGCAGAAGTTAATAAACCTTTTTCCTAGAGCAAAGATGAGAATCATTTATGCTATGCCAAACACGGAAGTAAATGAAAGGAACACCATCTTAGCTGTCCCATTTGAAAAAAGCAGATAAAAAACAACAAACACAAACAAGTACATTGAACTTTACCTTTGCTTAATTTCTGTACGACAGAAAAACACATCCTTACCAGGAACAGCAAAATATTTTCTAAAGTTGTTTCTAGACACCTTTTTCTGCATTTTTGTTACTTATTGTAAAGTTTTTACCTGCAGGTTAATCTCTGCTTCATAGAAAGTTAAGCAGGAACAGTAGTGCCTCTCCGAGTCTATATCAGTCAAAACCACCACAAAGAACGTTGGCTGTTTTCGCTCTTTCGAAAGCTGCCATCCTCCAGGCTGGCAAAACTATTGAAACAAAAAAAATGTGACATATAGTTAAGCAGTAATATCAATTGTTTTAAGAAATACGAAAAACATTTTTAAACAACGTAACAGAACATTATCTGAAAAAAGCAGTTCATTTCATTTACAGTGAACATGCGCAGGATTGCAAAATTTGGAGAAAAGGGGGGAAACCCAATAGGCCTTGGAGCTGGTCAGGCTGATATAAATCTATCTCTGTAGACACAACAGGAGATATAATAAACTCTATGAACTGAAGATGTGCTCTTTTGAATTCAGTATTCCAGATCATCTTTGCAGGTTTAACTAGCAACAACACCAATAAATTGATACTTTATGCAGGTTTCATTTGGATAACAGGTTAGAATTTGAAGCTAAAATTGTTGTGACTTGGAACATCTCTACATTTTTAATTTCTCCACTTATTTCTCCATTAATTTATTTAATCAAACATAGATATTCCACTTACACCTACCTGCAAAGTTATTCAATAGTTACTCCTACAAAAGACTATTTATAGAGCAATATTTTTCATGCATTTATTGATTACCTCTCTAAACTTCATTGTGAACATTTGAAATCTTGTAAGACATCATACCATAGCAGCAATATAAGTCTTGCCACCCCTGTGAAAAATACGTTCAAGTTTTGTGACTCCTTAAGTCTCAGGGACAAAGAAAATTACTTGCTTCTCAAAGAGGCTGCCGTTCTCCAAATACTTCCTCTGTACTTGGAATACAACATGTTTCCAAGCTCTTGCAGCAATGGGCAGGCTAAATATGTGCAATACTTAAAACACTTGTCAAATAAGCCCAAATCCTTCCAGTATTTGCTCCTTCAAGCTGACCAGGGCTGTAGCAGTGCAAGTCACCAGAACTGAAGACAGCAGTTCTGACCTCAGAACAGAGATGCACAAGCAGCATAAACAAAAAGGTAACTACAGCTCAAAAGCAAAAGGAAAGTGTATGGTTTTTCTTCTTTTTTAAATGACTGGAGTACAACATTGGTTAATAACTTGTTGCCAGTAATGGAAGAGTGTGCTGAAATTCAGAAATCAGTTTGATGAAGATTCTTGAGATGGCCTTTGTGGAATTTTGTATTCACTGTTTCTTTTACTTAGGACTGAAGTCACATACACAAAAAATTCACAAGTACGTTATTATTAGCAAAATTTTAAACTTAGAATTTACACAGGGCAAAGGTAATAGCTCTTGCATCTATTAGGAATAATAAGTAAAAAAACCCCAAAAATAAAGCAAAAAACCCCCAAACAAACAAACAAAAAAACCGAAAAACATTTCTAGAATTGTTAAACAATGCAGATACCAAAGGAATCAGAGAGATAGGTCAAAATCTCATGTTTCCAGCACTGCTTCTTTCCCCTGGACAGCTGCTAAAAATGGAAGGAGCATGAAGAGTAAGTTGTAAACAAACATTTACCACAGATTCATCTTTAGAACCTCTACAATAAAACCTGGATAGTCTTAGGTGAACACCAGCTAAAACTCTGCCTCCGATATACAGTTTATTTTATGGTCCTGGGAAAATCTTCAGAACCAAAGTTTTCTCATGTTACATTCTTCATATTCTAGATAGTCAGCTTAACACTTCTGAGTCTGTATCCTTAGAAGTGCTAAGCACCCCCTCCTGCATCTGAGAATAACTTTTCTGAACATCAAAAAGTACTCTGAGAAAAGACATCCTAGCCATTCCAAGCTAAGCATCCAGTATTAGTCCATGATTTTGATAATACTGGCCTAATCTCCCTTTGTTTTTCATCCTCTGTCAGTTAAAAATAAGAAGATACCACTACTAATCTTGCAGGACTGCTATAAAGATAACGTAATATGGTTGATATATACAGACATTATAACAAAAGCATCATTAAAAAAGTTTGACAACAAAATCATTAGAGTTCTGTATGTATTGCAGAGTTTAGGTGGTGTGTGGTAAGTGAAGCTCAAATAAGATAAAAACCTCAAAACTCTGAAATGCTATTTGTTCAACTAGTAGAAGCCAAAATGCAAAGAATGCAGTAAGATTCTGTTAATAAGTAAAACCTTTCCATGGCATACCGTCAAAACTGAATCATCCATACAAGGTAGGTCAAATTAAGGTTGCTTATGCAGTCCTAGTTCTGGCACTTCTAAAGCTCCAAATGCTTGAGTTGACAATCTGAACACTCTTTCAGATCCGCCAAGTCTACCAGTTCTGACAGGAGATCCTTGCTGGTGCCATTGCCCTTTAGCTTTACAGGTAATTTCCCATCTCACACCTGGAAATAGCAATCTATCAGATTTCTGAGTGTCTGGAATTCCTGGACAAATTACTATTCTGCACACACTAAACACCACCCTACTAAAGGCACAGAAGAGATGATATATCTAAATAATCCACAAACAATGTATTCTGCACCCAAATGACAAATACGTGAGCTTGGGATGTGTGGCTTATGCATAGCTGGTTTTCACACCATATACACAGGATCTACCAATTTTGAGAGACTGGTAGGTTCATTTTGGATATACTTTTTGTATTTGTTTTAAAATAAAATGTACTTTAAAATAAGTCTTTTTATTGTAATAAGCCATTATTACCAGGTCTACTGCCTAAAATTTATACCAACATCTGCCCTGTAAAACTGGGAAATGTAAAGGTAAAACCAACAGCTGAATTTTTAACCATCAGAAGTGACTGTTGATCTGGACAGGCTGCTCTCAGTAGCAATCTCTCAACCTTTATGCATGTCTAAACCCTACTGATGTCAGGAAGAATTCTTCCTGATTTCAAAATGATCTTGTGTATAACATATACTTTCTAGATTTAACCATTTTACTAGAAAACAACAATTAGTGATTGTTAAGGAAAACAACTGAAGCAGAGTACAACCACTGGCTACACAGAGAATCTGTGTTTTCAAATAAACTGGAAGGAATTTATAAATATAGAGATTGAGGATAAAGACAACATGCTCCTCCAAGAAATTAAACAATGAATGATTCTCAGTTTCCTTAAAATAAGGTAATAAATATTAGTGTAATATTTGAAATGCAAACAACGTTGAGAAAAACTTTCCAAATTAGTACAAATATAAGCTACTATCCAGCACAATTACCAGCACAGTCTGGCCACTAAGAACACAAAAACGTTTCCTTACCAAACCAGATGCTATACCAAAACAGACAAAAGCACCACTGTACCACTGTGAATATAAAAAGTTAGTCATGTGCTTCTTCAGTAAACAAGAAAAAAAAGTTTAAAAATGAACACGCTCCCATATTGTTTCACTTATTTGCCAGAATTCTTGGAACCAGAACATAGTTTCTATCAAAGACACCGAAAATTCGAAAGAATCAGATTGTCCACCTCACTATTTATAGAAATAAGCCTCTCATGGTGGCGAGTGCTTCAAATGGACTCCATATTACAACCGATTGCCTTCTAAAATCGGGTGCAAATATCCAGGAGTTGTGCTGAAGAATATGTAACAGATCATATATTCAAGGTGCTCAAATGATATTTCAAGCATTGTTTGAAACTGCAGGTGTCCACTGAAGCAAAGAACTTTCCCTTAATTATTCCCACAAATGCCTTCAGACTAAACGAGAAACCAGACATTTAAAAATGAGGCACAGTGTTTTAAAACAGTGTAGCTGGGTTTGTTACCTTTAAAAATTTTGTATGTCGTCACGGCAAGCCTTGTCTCTAAAGCCTAGACATGATTAATGAATGTTTAAAAGTGACATTTGTTTCTTCTCATTTTTATAAGTCAAAAATACCGTATTTTCTTGATTCATAAATTTGTTCCTTCTTTCCTACCTAGAGCCATAGCTGTACTCCTACTCTTTGCCTTGTCCTTCTCTATTAAATCATTTGCATAAATCAGCATATACCTTACATATACTGTACACAGCTTTGGTGTCTAAAACCACAGAATCACAGAATATCCTGAACTGGAAGGGACCAGTGAGGATCGAGTCCAACTACTGACTCCACACAGGGCAACCTAAAAGTTAAACCACGCATCTAAGAGCATTGCCTGAATGCTTCTCAACTGGCTTCAGTCCATGACCACTTCCCTAGGGAGACCTCTAAAGCCTGTTGAAAATTTGAAGAAAATGTGAAAATAGTCACAATGTCTATTAAAGTACTGGAGGAACTAAGATGTAGGAAGAAGGCTTACTGGGTAGTGTGGAAGTGAAGACTAAATACTACTATTATACTGAAGAGTAATTATATAGCATTCAAGTTTCATTAGAGAAAAATTTTAGTCATTGGTACCCTTAACATGGCAGAACTATTATTTGCCCTCCATATCTGTTGATCAGAAATTACTCATTTAATGAATTGCATGTTAGAACTTTGTCATTTACCTCTGGGCTTGCACCCCGAGCACAAGCAAGTCCATAACAAAAACTCAAACCAATATTCTAGCTGGGCCTGTGTAGCTACAGACAGGAATACTGCTCTCTCTGCACTTTACATTGTTTTCTGTATCAACAATCTGGTCAGCTTTCCATCAGAAATCCACTACCTCTGATGGCACTACTAAAGTAGAAAGGGGAAAAAGCTTGTTCAGAAAGTTTACGACATGATACATTCTTTACAAGTCATCTGTTGAAGGCATTTTTTGAAGAGTTTACACAGAACAGAAGACGTCTGTGATATACCATCACAGAACCCTGCACTTAAATAATTCAATAATGATATTTAAAATATATTCTCACACTATGTATTTTCTTCAAAATATACTTGTGCACTTGTTCCTTGTTAAACAAACTCCAAAGCCATCTGGATGCACATAAAATAGAAAACTCTATTGACAAAGCTTGAATTAAAAGATCCCAAAACGACTTTAGAATGTAAAACATCTGACACAGATATCCACCTTCCTTTCTAGTTTAACTTTTTCCCCAAACATTTGATTCTCCCTTGGATCACTCTGGGCATAAAGTTTCATTTTATTAAGTCTGCTTCTGTAGGCTTCCTTTTACTTTTCAAATAACCGTACTTTGTTTTTAACATGTATTATCATCATCTTTCCTACAAACCTCCCTGAAAATAAAGGACTATGTTCTGGACATTATGTGAAGGAAGTTTGTTCCATCTGGACTTGCAAGACCTAGCACCAGCTGCTGAGTATTTCACCATTTCACCATTCACTTATGTATGGAATTTTGGCAAAGGGAATTTTCTTTTTCAGATGCATACCTCTACTTAAAACAAAACAAAACAATTACAATGCTCACTGGCATAATAAAAAAGCAATGTTATGAAGCTGTAAATCTGAGGAAATACTTGGAGCTTTGGGGATATCTCTGAATGTAAACAGAATACAAAATATACACTGAATTTTATAACATCTTCCTGCCTTTCAACATCTCGTATCTAAGAAACTGAATATTTATCCTTAGCCTAGTCTAAAATAAAACTAGTGCACTTCAAGTATAGTCCAAATTATTTCCATGTAAAAGCCCGTTTCAAGTGTTGTGGAATATTCTGATGATCAACTGTAAACTATTAAACTCACCCAATACAGAAAAAATAGCTTTTTAA
This sequence comes from Burhinus bistriatus, assembly GCA_013397275.1. Classification (NCBI taxonomy): domain Eukaryota; kingdom Metazoa; phylum Chordata; class Aves; order Charadriiformes; family Burhinidae; genus Burhinus; species Burhinus bistriatus. The sequence continues at coordinate 23,954 of VYXH01003067.1, forward strand.
TCATAAAAGAAATATAAAGGCCTTTTCTACCCTGGACTGCACTGAAATACAGAGTTCCCCAAGATGAACCTTTAGATAGTCACCTCATGACACCCGTGAACTGCTGGAACCTGCTGCCAGGATCTCCCACAAAGGTGCATGCGAACCATCTGCCCACCTCTCCCACCAAGTCCAGCCAGAGGCTCGTGGGGTGCTGAAGCCAGAAAAGAGGTTAAGAAGCCAACATTAAAATATTTCATTAATTTCAGACTTTCTAACCTATGACACCAGAGACAGAGGAAAGGCAAAAGGAGTGCAAACACAGTGTCCATTTGAAATCAAGGAACTGCTTTCTCCCCTTAGCAAATTGAAAACACACTCTTAGGTGCCTGCACATGCTGGACTTATTGGATATTACCTGCCCCGTAGCCTCTCACACCTGAAATTGGTTGAAATACTTTGGGGAATCACATTAGAAGCAGCAGGACAGTTGTTTCTGACTACAGGTGACATCCTGCCCAACAAGTGTTACAGGTGAATAATCTTTCCTCTCCTTGCCCAGGACAGACTCTGCCCACGTACTGTGGACATTTCCGCCTCAGTAGTCAGCTCCTCCACCAAACATAAAAAACATGTCAAAAATTACACTAAAAAACACTTCCCCTCAGAGAAAAGATCCTCAACCACATTCTTGGGCTTCCTAAGGCTGAAAGTTGCTGAAAGATCTCTCAATAGCACTAATCTTGCCCAAGTGACAGACAAGGTATTCTCTAATTCGAGCTACAGATTAAAGTGATCCTCAATAATCAGATGCTCAAGCTCGTCACAGAGACCCTGCAGCAAGAGTCCAACAAAAGAAGAAAAGTTAAAAGATTTGGGGACTTCTCAACTAAAAACAGCTAATTCATCCCCCAAAGTCATAGAGACTGAGTTAACCTCCCCAACATACTGGTAAATATATAAGCCTGGGTGTACACCTACACAGGCACATGGGAAAAAAA
>VYXH01003067.1:24971-36246 GCA_013397275.1 Burhinus bistriatus
AAAAAAAAAAAAAAAAATCAGTTTCTAGTTCATTGCTTTGCTTTTTTAAAATCTCATGACATTGTGAATTTTAAACACCTTTACACAATGAACTGCTATACTGAAAACCCAAACTTGTAAAAAGCATTTCTACAAGGACCTAGTTTGTCTTTTGTGAAAATACTTGAACTGGCTTTTAGAAAGAAAATTACACCCATTGGCAAACCAGTTTCTTTTTCTGCTTTCAGAACATTTAATATCTCCATCCCAGTGGCTTATTAAAAACAAAAACCAATCAAACAAACAAAACCTGTCACATAATATTCCGACTATTTCTGAACAAAACCAACCTAGATTACAGATGTGCTGATTTACGAATAAATATTGTATGCTAATGCCTGTATTTCAGAAATGATCACGTTCTGAATGGGGTTTTCTTCTCAAAATGGACTTCCAACATCTCTATTCTAATCATGTTTAGTAAGAAAATGACATTAGTGGGTGTGTGCAAATAATTAATAGTTTGGACTTTTTATTCAGTTATTTAAACAATGCTCCTTCCTCTTGTGTTCAGCCAAGTGCCCATCAAGATAATCTTATGGCAATTTAAAAATTCTTTTTTTACTACCAACCCCAACAAAACCCAACACACCCTCCATGCTCTTGGCTACCTCAGGCAAAGAGAGTGAGACAGCTGTGGACAGTAACCAGAAATTCTCAGACGCACATCAATACGTCATACCAAATACAAATACATTAGATGTCCAAAGCAGGTATTTTATGCCAGAGAATTTTTATTATTTTCAACATACATTTTAAACTTCATCAAAAAGTTAAAGAGTCATAAATTTAAATTCATGTCCTGCAACTGAACTTCAGGAACACATAGTCTGCCTTCAAAATTTTTCTTATCAAGAAATGCTTGTTTGTCAGCAATAATTGCTGCCAATGACACCGTTAGTCAAAAGAATAATGAGAAGTCTGGACACTAAATAATCAATATGAAAGTAGAACAGACAATTTCAATGCAGCAATAAATTCAACTGAGGTATGACTTTAGTAAATTATACTTCAATTTGAAGAATACAGGTCTATAAAGAATGAATTGTGCTTGAGCATGAGACAAAAGAGACAGTATGGGTGGAAAATATCTGATATTTAGTATATTCCTAAAGCAATACTGAAAGAAGGACACTAAAAAAGCATGTAATTATCAAAGATATTGATTTTTTTTTTATGTCAAAAGCTTGTGTTTTAATTTTCAGCATGAAATGGATAAAGAAGCATCTTTGTCCCTCTTAACCTATTCAACAGCCAGTGCTCAGGAGTGGTTTCCAAAACGCACTGTGACACTAAGACAATGATTAATTTGGGGTTTTTTCTGTTTTTATTGACCACTGTCGATATACTTGACAAGATTGGCAGTCATCTCAAGTACACAAGCCTAGAAAAACAGCTTCCATTTAGAAACATAAACAAGCATTTTATACATATTTATCAGTCAAGCATGAAACACTAACCTTGCCTAACGCACTTTTCTCTCCTTCTCTCTCCCCTGCCTTTTTTCTTTCTCTTTTGACAGTAGTAGCATTGTGTTACAACAGCAGCCATAACGTTTTTTTAAGTCCTTAATGACGTCTCACCTCCTTTACTAGATAATGCTATAAACTATATTTCAAAAGATATACAGCATGTACAAGTATAATTATTGCATTGGTTGAATGTCAAAAAAAAAAAGTATAGCGGGGTAATTAATGTACATCACTCAACAATTACAGTCGGCACACAGTAAGCTACTTACATGATCATAAATTTTGATTTGACATTTTAATGCTTAAGTATTCCTCCAGAGGAACTGGTCAACATTATATAAAATACTACTGTAATACACAAAGTCCTCACTATCTTATTTTTATAGTTTACACCTGCACGATCAGATACTAAACCACACTGTTAATACCATATCCAGCCTTCCTACCAGGTTTGAAGACACATTCTGTTGCTCTCCAGCAATTGTAAAAAAGTGCAAGCAGCCTTGCGTTAAGATTTTTGCATTCATGATCTTATAACTCCTTACAATATATCTGCCAGGGAAGGGTTCAAAGACTCAACACACAGAAAAAAAGCACATGGGTGTGGGGGAGTGCATAAGTATGTGGTAACGCAGTGTATACTAAAAAGTACGTGGATCAGAATTGACAGAGGCCTAGCAACTAAAAGGCCTGTGACTGCTGCAGGAAAATACACTTAAGAGATTTAAGAGGGATGCCAACAGTCTCAAGATGACAAAACACAGAACAGGAAGTCTCAAAATACGCAAATGAATTAAAAAGTCAGAATTTGTTCTTAAAATAGAGAGCAGAAATTAGACTAGAGCATGTGCTTATAGAACAAACCACAAAAAAGGGCAATGTACATCTTAAAAACCCTGAATAAAATGCACTTGGTCAGAACAAAATGATAATCAATTTCTTTTTGAAATACACCCCTTCATAATGCAACTCTCAAACTCCCTTTGAGTTCCAAAAAGCGCTCGGAGGAACAGCAAAACGAATGACAGGAAACGACACCAACAGAAGCAGCAGGCTGCAAGTTAACGAATGTAATACCAGGAAGGGATATATGCTTCTACATCTGGCTCTCAGGAAGGTTGTTCCAAAGCTCCCATGCTTTATATAAAATCTCCATCTTTTGGGGTAGGTTCTACTCAACCTGCACAGGATTCAGCTAACTTCTGAATCTCGCCTTGCCTCATACCTTTCCTCCATGGACTGAAACAAATGGGTTTCCTGAGAGCAGATCTGAGTCTTCTGGTCTAACCATCCCCTAGACATCACGCCAGAAAATGGTGGTGCCATCTGTGCCAGTGAATCATCATTACCTCTTTTAACTGTTTTGGATACCAGACATCGAGTTAAAATACATTAATCTACCTAACCCTGTCCTACTCTTATTTTCAAATCCAAATGCTGTTATAAGCCAGTGTGCCCCCAAGATCTGGAACACAGACAACCCCCCCCTGCAAGCACCTTTCTGCCAGTTTAGCCCAGAGAGAGTGCAACCCTCCCAACGTCACCACTCACACCTACTAAGGGGAAATCAAGGGAAAGGAGGTGGGAATGGCTGGCATGGGGAAGGGGCTTTTGGAGAGTCTGAGGAAGTTTAAATGTGTTGGTAGTACCTAGGCCAGCATGAGCCCCTCTAGCCATGGGAATAGCGGAAGGCCTGAAGAGCGAGTGCGGCCAGGACCACATCCTACAGCCTGCCACCTCGCCAAAGATGGTGGCAACCGCTCCCACCAGCCACTGCACGACACCTTGCCCTGCCTGCTCCCCATTGCCCTCAAGCTGGCAGAAGATGCAAGGGACTGAGAAAACTACAACAGTTCACTGCTCCAAAACCTTGATTCAGCTACAAGAACATAAATTAAAAATAGGCAAAGGAAATTACAGAAAGAGTGGTATATTTCTGGTCTGTTTATTTGGGGAATTTTAGCAATAATTCTTAAATGCCTCATGTTACTATTTCTCCACTTACAGTCACAATCATTTTCCCCTTCTACAGGTGTGAGTTTCCACAAAGAAACAGAAGAGAACACACCTAAAAACAGGAAAATGAAATGTGGCTAAAGATTTCACAAAGAAACATCTTCTCATGTGAGTGAAAGCCTAGACTAGGACCTGAAATAAATAAATAAATAAATACTGGATTGCAAGATGAATGTATCCCATTAATGAAGTTCTGTACTTTGGCTGCTACTACTGAATTTTACATTTCCACAATATTAATTAAGACAAATATGAAATGCATTTCCTGTCAGCACTCTCAAGAACACCACAGTAAAACAAGTAGCATGAAAAGACAGCTGAAAAGTTTGGTGCTTTCCATCAAGTTTCAGTTTCCTGTGCAGAAAAATAGGATCAACAATGAGACGTATTTGTCCTCTCTTCCCACAAAACTGAGGCCTGGATTACAACCAGTGGGCATTACTACTGGACTGCATTACAGGGTGTCTTCAATGGGTGTGGTAAGAGAGTTTGTCTCGCAGAAGCTCCAGTATAAACACAAAAGGCTTTCTGCCACTGTAGATGCTTTCATGTGCACTGTTGGCATGCCTGTAAACAGCTATTTTGATAGAATATTCTGTACTCCTCCAGGCAGGTTTGCAGAATTCAGCAGTTTCTGAACTAAGATGGTAAGAGATTCCAAAATCTGTCAAAATGAAACTTCAGAGAAGTGCAGCAAAAAGAAAGTTTGTACTTGTAAGTTCCTATTTTATCATGGCAACTGCTTTTCCTCCCTTTTGGCATTTCTCCAGCATACGACATGTTTGGAAGACATCTTAAAATTGAGTTTTGCATAATCACCAGAAGACTGCAACTTGTATGTTCGCCATTCTCCACCAAAAGATAATTAAAACAGAGCAAAATAAAGCACTAACAGTTTTTATGGGGAGCATGCTTCTGTCATGTTACTGGAATGAAAAAAAAAGGATTTTGAAAGGAAAATGTGAGAATGTCTCATAGAATTCAACATTTTCAGACTGGCTGAAGTAACTTGCACACAAGAGGAGAACTGAGGAGCTCTTCACCACTAAAGTTAATATTCCACAAGTTTTCCGAAAGGGGGAAATCCCAGGCAACTGGAGACTCCAAACATTATTCCTATGCTTTAAAAGGGTAAAAAGAATGTCCATGGGAAAATACAGACTAGTTCAGCACAACAGTCACCTCGGGTAAATTAACAGAAGGTAATTTGAAGCTGTATGAGAGGGGAAAAAAAAAAAAAATCAAAGATACCAACAGACTGATGACCGGTACGTTTCTGTAGAAAACAAGCCCTTAAAACAATTTTGGGGGAGCAGGGTAATAGAAATACCATGCTGCTAAGAAATGCAATCACAATCACATGGCATACTTGGACTTTTTTCTTTTTTGCTTATTAAAGATATTTGATTTGATGCTTTGTGACAATTATATTTTAAAAGTACATCGGATGACCTTAGTACAGCATATATCCCATGGATTAAAAGACTAGCTTGCTGACAGACTGTACAAGATAACCATTAGCAGGGACACGCATCAGCAAATTCACCTCTACTGAAGAAGCATTATCTACCTATCTATCTAGTGTTCCAAATAAGACCAAAAAACCCCAACACCTGGGGCTGGAAAACAAGTGTCATATCATGAGTTTGAAAGAGCTCAGCTTTTTTAGTTTATTGCAGAAAGAGTTGAGAAGCACTTTATGAAGTAGTTACATGTACATAAGGTGTTTGCTAGTAAGAGGATTTCAGGTAAGAGTGCTCCAGATTCAGTGCATTACAAGATCCAGAAGTCATCATCATAAAAGTTCAAACCTCAAAATAAGATGTCACTCTCTAGTCAGTGAAGGGGATGGAAAACTGGAACAGGTTCTCAGGGTATGCATTAGGCTCCCCTCAGTGGGAGTTGAATTGAACAGCTTTTGGAAGAAATTACTCAGTCCATGTGTGTTGGCACAAGTCAGCCCAGACTGGTGCGGGACATGGAAATCTGTATACAGAACCTCTTGTTCTTTCCTTTTCAGGACCTGAACATGATGATAACACTTGAAGCTCTATATTATGATATGATTATAATTAGATCTCATACTTCAGAGCTTCAACCATTTAAGCATAGCGATTTAGACAGAATTTCCACCTGAATACCTAAATGGAGATCAGAGTTTTTGCAAGAGAGCCAGCAGCAGCAATCCAGCACTTCATGAGGCTGGCAGGTACTGCAGAGAAGTCTGGCTAGCCTGTCTTGCTTATGTGACTAAATGCAATATGCCAAACCAAGAGCTGAGAAGGAATTTTCTACCAAATCAAGCTGAGAGGGATTCACGGATTTCTTCCGCTTGTTTGTTTTCCTTTGTAGCATATGGCATGCTGGTATCATCCATGCAATCAATTCCCTTAAGCTCAAGAGATGCTCTGCTCTCATCCTAATCTCAAGAACACTCATCAATTTGGACAGAACTGAAACTAGCTAGTGGAATTAGAATTGCTGGACATTGTATCACAAATCAGTGTCACTAATTAACAGACTCTAGTCAGACTAAATAAACCGACGTATTATGTATGTTCTATGTGAAGCCAGAAAGAGGAAAAAAAACCCAAGTTTTAAAAACTAAACTGGCCAAATTGGGTGGAAGTGTTGATCTGCTTGAGGGTAGGAATGGCCCTACAGACGGATCTGGACAGGCTGGATAGGTGGGCGGAGGCCAATGGTATGAGGTTCAACAAGGCCAAGTGCCCGGTCCTGCACTTGGGTCACAACAACCCCATGCAGCGCTACAGGCTTGGGGAAGAGTGGCTGGAAAGCTGCCTGGTGGAAAAGGACCTGGGGGTGTTGGTCGACAGCCAGCTGAATATGAGCCAGCAGTGTGCCCCGGTGGCCAAGAAGACCAAGAGCATCCAGGCTTGTATCAAGAATAGTGTGGCCAGCAAGACTAGGGAAATGATCATCCCCTGTACTCAGAACTGGTGAGACCCCACCTCAAGTACTGTGTTCAGTTTTGGGCCCCTGACTACAGGAAAGATATTGAGGTGCTGGAGCGTGTCCAGAGAAGGGCAACGAAGCTGGTGAGGGGTCTAGACAACAAGCATTATGAGGAGCAGCTGAGGGAATGGGGATTGTTTAGCCTGGAGAAAAGGAGACTCAGGGGAGAGCTTATCACTCTCTACAACTACCTGAAAGGAGGTCGTAGCGAGGTGGGGGTCAGTCTCTTCTCCCAGTTAACAAGCAATAAGACAAGAGGAAATGGCCTCAAGTTATGCCAGGGGAGGTTTTAGATTGGATACTAGGAAAAATTTCTTCATCAGAAGTGTTATCAAGCATTGGAACAGACTGCCCAGGGAAGTCGTTGAATCGCCATCCCTGGAGGTATTTAAAAGATTGGTAGATGGGGTGCTTAGGGACATAGCTTAGTGGTGGTTTTGGCAGTGTTAGGTTGATGGTTGGACTCTATGATCTTAAACGTCCCTTCCAACCTAGATGATTCTATGATTCTATGTTTTAAAAAGAAAGTAAAATTTATTGTTTATGAGCAACATACCCAAAATGTTATATCATTTTATATCGTAAAATTTGGTTCTTGGACAGTACTGAGTAGGACTGGATATGAAGGAATAATATTTTTTCAAGTGGGTTGGTAGGGATTAGATAATTCTATCTTGGCTTGATAATTTAATACAAAATAATTCGTCAGACTCAATACTGGTAAAATACTTTCCTGCTTAAAAATGCCAGTTATTAGTAATTAAGTAAAACAATGCAATGTTCAGAGCACAGAAAAATGTAAGCTGTTAAGTTTAGTGTTCAGAAAAAACATGTTTCCCCCTCTGTTGCAAAACAGCTAACAAGTGCAGAAAAAATATCCCCTGTAAGCACACTTGCACATTTCAACTGCGTATAAGGGTCCTCTGCAGTGACAGCATGCCAAGAAAAGACTTTCTCTTAGTTCTTTACTGGTGGGATAATTCCAGACTGACATTCAAAGGCACCTGGGCTGCCCTTACAGTTCTTTCAAACTGAACATCATTGAACATCACCAATTATAGATCACTTCATAGAATACAGGCAGTAGGAACAGAAGCCACATCTTTTTTCATGTAAACTGCACAAGAGATGGGGGAAATATATTGTTGTTATTATTATACATTTGTTAAATTATCAAATAATTGTTACACAATAGAAGAATCTACTGAATAGTAGAAATTAATACATGGAAAATTAAACTGTAAAGATCACATTCTCATTGAAAACATTAAATAACTAACATGTTTCTTTCCCCAAATTAATCAAATGTTAGTGGTACTCCTATATATAAAAATAGAAACACTAGTCAACCGTGGGGGGTTCCCTTCTACTGTCCCATAAGCATACAGAGGAAATAGAAATATTTCAAGACATCTGTAATGTCTTACATACTTTGAATAAAATAAAGAGCCAAAACACTTAACAGTACTGAATTTTATTCCAAATTATACCCAAGAGGAAGCCATCTGCAGGAAAAAGAAAAAGAAAAAAAAGCCAAACAAAAAAACAACACACTTTTGACTTGGACATCACTTGTGCAATACAGCTATCCAAAAGGACAGCATGTTCTTTTAAAAGAATGACTACTTATTCGTGAGACAGGCAACATAAAAATCACCTGAAAACTTTCAGGCTTTCTTAACTACTAAGAATAAATGATACAGTGTTCCAGTGAAACACTGATCTACTTTTGGTTCTTTTATTTTTCCCCTCACCTAACATAAAATATTACCATATTGGCAAAAGCCATCTCTAGAAGACTGTGAAAATGAGGTTACCCACAGCCAAGCAAATCACTGCTGCTATGGTCAAGTTTGAAAGGAGACCAAAACCTAAGGTCTAAGAAGCATTAGTAGTTCAGCACTGACACCTACAAGGTCATGAAAGCTTGAAGCCACTTAGACAACAGAAAATGTCAGGTAACATTTCAAAAGAGAAATAACATATAGCTTAGCTATACACTCACAGTAAAACTAAAATTCAGTATGTCAGGAAGACGTTTATCAAATGCTACTACAAGACACAACCTATGTTGGTAAGATGATGACAATGTCATAAGTGCTGAAGATGACAACGTCTCAGACATGGTCTCGTCTGAACAGCAAGGACCGCAAAGCTGCCTACAAATATAGCAGTGTATTCATCATTTTGTCTCAGGAGTAATGATACAAGATGAGCAGAAATATCCTACTGCATGCAGCATTTCCTGATGCATCAATGTTTCCTACATTCCTAAGTCTCCAAAATATGAAACAGATCATACTAAAGAAAAATAATATGAAAAATATTTGCTGTAAACTCCAAACAAATTAAGTGAAAATTTGAAAATAAATATGCAGTACTGGACAAACACTAGAAGAATAATATATGAGCTCTGACAATGTGTGTATGGGTTACATTAAAAAAAGAACAGAAAGACAAGCAAAACAAAAAATCCCTTTCAACAGTTGCATACCAGGAAACATGTGTTGACCCACAACACTTGAACTGTCCTACACTCAACCTACAACATCACAAAAGAGAAGCAATTTTCCAGAGCATTTGGGGATTCAAGGACCCTTTAAAATAAATTTTCTGCTATTTCCATATTTGCTAGTGAACACCATACAATTTAAGAAACAACTTCTTTTTCTCACAAAAACACCTAACAGGCAGTAGATACTACCTAATGGATTTGGCCAACACAGATAAACTCAGAGTAGATTGCCAAAAAGATTTTTCAATTATGCACAGATTTGTACCAAAATAGAAACCAACAGACTATTTTCAAGAAATAGGATCCTCCACCCCCCCCAGATTTTCAGAATAATAACTATGTCCTTACAAATTTATGCCTCGGCAACTTGAATACACTGGTTGTGTAGAGACCAAGTCATAAACACAGGCCTACTCATTTCTGCAAGTAGTCAGAAAGTTACTGTACTTCATTTCATAAACTACATTTCACCCAGAACAAAAGAACTCTCCATGTAAAGCCAGAACTATGTTCTGATTTCTTTTTAATCGAGCTCAATTCTTGAATACATGAACGTAAGACTGAAAGTCAAATGTCCAAATGAATTTCATCTTTTTCCAAGTTTTGCCTAGGGCTAGGAAATAAATAAATTAAAAGAGAGCCAGCTCCTCTTAGTATTATTGTGAAAAAACTCACACTGGCACTGCTGGTTTGAAAGACTGAAGCTTGTATTTTCAGAGATAACCCATACTGAAATACCAAAAAGCTATAATATGTGTATACTGAAAATGCCTGTTAGATGACACTAGTTATAGTTCTATACTAACTTATTATTTTTTAATATTTGACCTGGATCAAAACAACTTGTATCCAAAAAGTCTCCTTGATTCACGTGTAAAGTTCTCATCAAGTTCAGCAAAGGGAAATGCGAAGTCCTGCACCTGGGGAGGCATTTCTCAAAAGAAATCTATACAAGTACATTGACTTAATTGTTACTGTACAGTGACTTTTAAAGACCTGGTTTAACGTTCTGTCCCCCTGCAAATATGGAAACCAATTGGTTACCGCAGACACAGACAGACTGACATTCAAGCCTACTGAAAACGTATGTAGCCTTCCCCAGGCAATTATGCTCAATCTACTAAAACAGCAAAATTTTAAGCTCTCTTTTCGTAACATAACCTCTCATAGCTAAAACCTAAAAATTTTCATTTGTATTACCATGGAACAACTGACACATTTTAAAAACACTCCTCCACATGTCTGTTTTTTTAAAAAAAAAAATTTTGAAGTAAAATAAACAAGTGAATGCAAGAGAAAAGTGACTTAAGCAGATGAGCAGCAGATACCGGAAAGAAAAACATACCACAATAGTAAGTCAAAATTAAGCAGAGGGAATGGAAAGAACAGCTCTGCCAGGACCTAGACAATGTTATCTGAAACTATAGGTTATGAGAGCGCTCACGGACTGGTGTTCTTCATTTGTAAACCACAGCTAAACAGTATCTCCAAGTCACAGAGTTGCCATCGATATCCACATGTAATGACAAAGCTGTCAAGCAGCCCCCTCCACACTGCCAGTAACAGAACTGACATCCCCATGCCCTCAATTCACCAACTGATTCAGATGTTTTATGGTTCAAAACCAGTAAGACAACAACCACACTAGGCAAAGAGGGAAAGGTCAACAAAAAAAACGTAATTTATTTCATTATTGTTAAGCCAAAAGAAATCAGCAATATAGAAAGATATATCAGCACTTCAGAGTAAGAACTGGATATATAAACATGTTTACAGACTGAGTGGCAGACCAAAATTTGAATCATTATCCACAAAGTCTATTTCAGTTGGTCTTCCCACTAGCATCCAGGAAAATGTAATTTTCTGCCATAGCTGACCACCTACTCTTCCTGTCACCCAGTGACTCGCATCTTTTTCACCCGTTCTTCACTTACCTCCAACTCTAATCTTGCTTTATCTTATATCATTTCCTTTAATTTCCTCTAATTTCTAATTTAATTTCCTCTAATAACTATGTCTTTCACATTCTATTGATAAGTACATGGTTTACGATACCACATCCCTTGATCACTATACTGAACAACTACAGCACTACAGTTTTAACTGATTTTTAAAAATCCTGCTGAGCAACTGCTTTTTCCTTGCTCCAACTACAGCAGCTCTATTGTGGAACTCTTTCTTGGGTTCTCTCTTACACAGCAACATCAACATTTTAAAAACTAGACTAAGACTTTACCTACCCCTTACACAAACTCTT
>VYXH01003067.1:36267-49476 GCA_013397275.1 Burhinus bistriatus
CCCCCCTTTTCTTTATTATTTTTCTTATTTAACCACACACTTAAGAATAACAAATTTTTTTTTGATGCAGGTATTCACCTGCTTCAACACTTCCCAAAAATCAACATACACTGGAAAACCTTCAAGCATGCCTTAAACCTTCTCATCTCTGAGCTGTCCTCCTGTGAAATGGTTTGGTTAAATAAAGACTTCTGGACATGATTTTCCTTAATTTTTGCAGCAGTACTTACTTTTAAATCCTCAGTTTATTCCATCAGCTAACTGCCACCAACAGCAGTGCAAGAAATGTTAAAATCACATCTCTGTTAGTAGTGAGGTACAAGATGCAATGCTACTTTCCAATTCTTTTCTACTTAGTCATCTCGCCTTTAAACCCATGTTTACCACTGCAGTTACGGATAGTTGTAGCAGACAGTTTCATTTGGGACTGTACAAAGACCTTTCATCTTAATCCACGCTTCACAGTGTAACAGAGTCCTGCTATTTCTTTTTGTAGCCATTTGTACAGTTAAAGAACTCTCTCTTCACTAACTTTTGCAATCCAAATCAGCTTGACTTTCAACAGGCCTCACTTTGATCATACATACTTTGGTGGTGTCCCACTCATGAAGAGTAACAGGCCCTTTCTGAAACTTTTTTCCTCCATTTAGGAAATTTCAAAATTATTTTAAAGCTGGACACAACAGACTTCATCACAGGAAAGCTGCTGGAGAAACGTAGGCAGAATGTCATTACTCAAGATAGAAGTTTAAAGAAAACAGAGTGGATAACACTCCTACATTTGCATGGACAGATCTTTAGTGCTCATAGTGGGTAGACCTCGGTTTTATGTCTCACCAAAAGCTGCCCATTCCAAAAAATATTTCCTCAAAACCACAGAGAGACAGCAATGCTGTAGCCGTGACTCAATCCCGAGAGAATCGTCTGCTTTCCCCTGTATTGCTGTCAATCTTATTTGATGTTTCTTTGCATATATTGAGTATCCTACCCCAAAGAATCTCAGAGATGAACAATTCCTAGATAGAATTCACATCTTGTAAAAATGAAACTGATAGGCTGTGAAAGAAAATCTCAGACCTTGCCTCAGAAACAAAGTAATCCATGTTTTTTTTCCTAAACACGAAATCATATCAATAAGAAACAAATAGCATTACATATTTCAGCTCTTTAGTTGTAGATTACAAGACAAAGATCTTCCTACGCACAACATTAATACCAAAATTATGTACAATTTAAACTGACGGAACTGAACTGCCTAACACTGTCCGCTTCTGCAAACCCATCTTCATAAAACTGGCACAGCGATATGTTACTTGTTGGCCTCTTTCCTGAAGCACTGACCCCACCCTCTGACCGTAATAATAGTGATTACAATTTGTGGAATGATATGCCGGGAACAATTTGGGCATTATTCCACTTCTGGGGTGACTGTGCATTTAGTAAGGTGCAGTTGTGCTTAGCTAAATGCGTTAAGACTTTTATAATTTTAAGAACACTTGTTTAATGTCCTTGGATGAAATAACTCAGATCTTCACTAACATCTTCAATTTCAGTTGTTGAAGACTTTTCCTTACTTCTCTGATTTACTCGGTGGTAAAAAACATCACAAAATAATAAAGGAACCCCCCCTAAGACTGAGAATGTGGCATATTCTATCAGGTGTGTTCATAGCTACCAGCGCAATGTCAGCAGATTGTCTCTTACAATATATGCGAGAAAAAACACAGCTTTTCTTTCTCCGAAATAAAATGGATATATTTCTGCATGATTTAATGTAAATCCCCAGATACAATGATGTTTAATAGCATGTTAGCCAATAAATGTGGTTACAATTAAAGCTAGGGTTATTCTTCCTATCCTAGTAATCTTTAGGTCCACTTGCTCCTCAAAACTATCATTCTACTGTCCGTTTTCTCCAACTGCTCAACAACAGCATCAAAGACAGCTTACATAGCAAATTAAGCTATGCTTGCAGGGTAAAGTAAAAAGTACAGCACAGAACAAAGATCAAGAACAGTGTCTTGCTTCTAATATAGTAAAAGAAAAGCAAATTGCAGAAGTAACTACTTTGGGTTTTTTGATTTAAATTAGCAATGAAACAAAAAAGTTAGGAACCTTTACACTGACTGATACTCTTAGAAGTTTCTAAAGGTTAACATTCTGTTCTCCATGAAGGAGGAACTCTATAGCTGAGAAAGAAAAAACGGTCCATCTTTTGATACTAGGAGTTATATGAATGATAGCTTGCAACTCAACATTTTGCAACACAAGTTACTAGAAGGGCAGTAAATGCTACAAACACAAAGCCTGGATCATATCCTTGTTTCTACAAAACCCATGACTTGCTAACAGCTGTATAATTACCAGATATATTTCATGAGTGAAATGCAGATTTAATGATGCATTGTCTGTGATTTGATGTCAATATTCTTAGGATTAAAAAGTTATAAATCTTCAAGTGACATTAAATGCACCTTCAAGATGAATTTAAAAGTTGCAGCATATTTTCACCTTGGTTAACATTTTCACTAATCAGCTTTGTATGCAAAGTGTCATCGACCTATTGCAGTACCTAAATGCAACTAGAATTGTTTTCAATTGCTCTAATGCCTTTCACTTTTCTAAAATCATTACAGAATCATCAAATATCTTCTTTTTCCCCTTTCCCCCCCCACTTCAAAACTATTGTTCATAACATGTCTAAGGAGACAAGATAATGCTCAACTATGTACTTTGCATCTTTCAGCACGTCAGAAAGCTGTCCAAAACTAGAGAATTATCTCAAATCCAGTATTTCCACACAGTTTTGGAAACTGTTCCAAACTCCAGAAAGTAGGGTATAAACTGATGCTACTACTTCCCAGTAGTAGAAAGCTGCGAGTTGGAAATTACTCATCTCCCTGAACAACTGACTACAGCTGCTTGCTAATGAGTTTACTAGAAACATTTTATTGAAATGAGAAATTCAGATGGAATATAAAGATGGCTTCACAATTTCTTGTTGCACAGCAAACCAATTTTACTAGCAAATTCATCACCTGTAAATGTGTCACCTGTAAGTGAGCAAAAGGAACTTCAGAGAAGTGAAGGCGCAAGGAAAAGTTGTGCATATCATCTGTTAAAAGAAGTGAGATGAGCTGGATAGAAAACACTGACAGCATAATGCACACTGAGCTTCCTATACATCAGTGAAGTTGCTGCTGACAGTTGATGTGGATTTTAGACAACTCCACTGTGGCAGGACCATGCTGATGTGCACCTCAGCCCACTGAAGGATACATTCATTCCATGTACAACCTACATAATGAAACTAAGACTGCCTACAGCTAAGACTATGAAACGAAGACTGCCATGGAAGCAAACACGTAAGTGGCCACTCTCCCTTATGTCACAACACACAATCAGTGTTAAAAACAAAAAAAACAAAACCACACAAAAACAAAAGGCAAAACCAATCCAAACACATTTCATAACAATCCTTGCTCTAGAAGCATTTGTGAAGTAGTTGTGAAGAAAAAGATAAATGCACAATTCTGTATTTGACATTGCTGAAATTTAAAGGTGCTTCTTAATTCCACTGCTAATCATGTAAATGTTCCAGAGAAAATTAATTTCTTCTAAGAGAGGGAGAGAACAGCTGCAACAGGTGGGCAATTATAAGCAGAAAAGAAATCAAGGGAAATGTTTGTCTGGTAAAACAAGACGTGTTTGATCAGTCACACAGCTGACCAATTGCTACCTTAGGAACTAGCATATATCCCCGTGCCTCTGCCACTGATTTTCCATGTGATGTTGAAAAGCCACTTTTTATAGGTATTCCCTAATTGCTACAACTGGGCACCACAGTCACAGGGCCAGACTTTCAGAAGAGCCGAGCAGACATACTGTTGAAAATGTTTTCATTTGGCAGGAAACTCAGCAATATTACCAGTTTGGAAAAAAAAAAAGGGTCACAGATATTTGAGATTTAGCAACCAAAGTTGCTGCAGACTTAAAATTGTCAAATACTAATAAAACATGATGTTGTCATACAAGCCTTGAATACAGTGGCTCTAAGGAAGTGCCCCTGTGCCAGCAAACAACCATTTCCAGCAAAGAAAGTGACTTTATACCCTTCCACAATGGCCTTCAACACATCAGAAGCTACAATAGAAGACGACAACCTAGACTTATCTAGGATCTTGCATGATCTTACTTATTCCTGATCATCTCTAAGGTATTCACTACTTCAGTCTAAGTACTGAATTAAAATTTATTTTAATCAATAAAAAGTTAAGACTTTCTAATACTTATCTTAGACAAAAAAAATCATAAACAAACAAAAAAACACACACAAAACACCCCTTCTTCTAAAGAGAGAACTGCAGGACAAAGTGATGACAACCATTTCTAGAACAATGTTACAGCATCAGTCATGCCTCAAACCACTCTTTGTATGGTAAGATAATGCAAATAGATTCACTACCTCTATTAGAACAAAAACTTTACATACCCACAGAATTGTGAGGAAAAAATATGTTGATGCCTGCTTGAGTTTCTAGGCAGAATGAAAATAAAAATTCTAAAAGATCTTTTTTAAAGTTCATTTCATCAATTGTGACAGCTCAATGGTGATAATACTTTAAGGAGACCAGACCAACACCGGAGAGAGAATTTGTACCACATGGCCTCGATCATCAATCCAGAACAGTATCATGCCATTGATATCCTCCTCTGAACCAGTTAAGAGCCTAAACAAGTTTGGAGATCTTCTTTTCTAATGCAGCGTGGAAATTAAAATGAAATTAGAGAATCCACTGAGTGACTGTTTGGAGCACTTCTGTCTCTAGATTAACATACTGTAACAAAAATCTCCGGAAGGTTTTTCTGTCTTGACAAGGCTAACCAAAGAAGACCGCTTTTTAGAGAAATGCTTCCTGCAATGACTTTGTATAATGTGCATGGAGGACTTGGGAAAAAGCTCCAGAAATCTTCCAGTAATTAGACCTCCTCAAGTCTTCCTTCTAAAAACATTTGGAGCTGGCAGCAAAAATTTTTCTTGAACTTGGTCTTTAGATTCCTGGTCCACAGATGTTTTGCAACAAGCTGTTGACAATATTCAAGTTCCTGCTGAAACCAAAGATGTTGAAGTTTGAAGAAAACAAAATGTTGTCAGGGCTTTTCAGAACATTAACTTCCAATCTAAAGTTTTATCCTCTTCTTTTGCCAGAATAAACAACATGTCTTCAACCAACCAACACAAATCTCAAATATGACCATATGATCATTTTAGGCGGCTGCTATTTGCATCACAATTATCAAAATCAGTAATTAGTACATTAGTAATATCTGCATCCCACGCTTACATATCCTTAACATACAACTATTTCTTTTTATTTATAGTCAAGTAAAGACACATATTTTTATCAACCTGAAGGGTCAAATGGTTTGTTTTTAATACGAAATAACATAGACAAACTGGTCTGCCTGTGTGACACAGCACAGAGCTTCAACCAGAATTTTAGGCTACTGTATAAGCAGACAGGTGCATAGACAGGACAACTTCTATAAAATCTTACAGCTTAGAAACAACAGGTATCTAAACTGTGAAGCACAGGAAAATCTAAGCTAGGTATTAGTTTGAATTAATTTTAATCAAGGAAAAAAAATCATTTTTCAAACAGAGAAGATCAAGAGAAGTTTATTGGGAGATTCCAGTTTCTGAGCTTCTTGGAATACAGTACATTTAGACGAAATATAAATGAATAAAGATGGAGAGACATGCCAGAAATGAGTCAATAACGTAACACCAAAATCATGGCAAACTCTCAAGTTTTGCAATGTTGGACATTCAAAATTCCAGAGTAATTTACAGAAAAAAGCTACATAATTTGCAATTTATGAGTTTAAATACAAAAGAGGGGATTCATAAAGTTTGAGAGGAACGACATTTTTAGCTGGCAAGCACTTTTTACAGGCTAACCATTTTTTCTTTATCTTGCTCATGAGACCTCTTCTGGATACAAATACATTTGTTAACCATTATTATGAAGAATATAAGGCAACAGTAAGACAGCATGTTTGTATTCTTTTAAAACAAATCGTGCATGTTAATACACACATCAATTTTTTTATGATTTGCAAATTCCACTCTCATTAATAAGCAGCTTATTTTGATAAATAAGTTGATTCCAACTAACTTGGCAACATGTTTTAGATGAGCACTTTCTGTCATGAGGAACTTCAATGGATTTGCGTGCATTTCTGCAAAAAGTGAGCACATTATGAAATCCCAAGACACAACCGTGAAGTATAAAACAATTTTTAAAATTAGAATGTAGATAAAGAAATGCCAAAATTAGAACATGAACAAATACCTATGAGAAAACTGATTTGTCCACTGCTTGAAAACACAATACTTCAAATTCCATTCAAAATCCTGAAAACCCATAAACGCTTACTCTAATCTTCACAATGAATTTGGAGTTTCTCCATGAAGAAAATCAGCGAACCAGATGTGAATTCAATCAAGTACGTTCCTTTCTAAGCCCAGAAACAAAGCGGGGGGGGAACCAAACCCAAACCTCCTTCAACTCTACTTAGAGACTCAAGTTTTCTATTTGTCCTCTCTGTTAGGTTACAAACTGATAACAGAAGTTGTTATAGATCAATAACCCTAAACAACACACCTTGCCATTAGGGAAGAACTTTTACACTGTCTTCAGGGTGGAACTTACTAATGTCACCTCACGAGTGACCATGACAAGGCCAATTCTAGAAATCTTGCCGGAGTATGAGAGCTGGAAAGTGAATATTGTGGGAACAGTCTCACAGGGATTGAGCTCACACCTGAAGCTAACAAACCCCGTGAGACTCCAGCTGACAATGCAGAAACCATTGAGAGAATTTCTGCATTGCATTCACCACTGCTCCAGATCTTGAAACACAATGCACAGATCTCCCAGAAGATTCCAGGCAAAATCAGCCCTGGGCCAGTATCACCTCCCCTCCACACAGGCAGAAAAGGGTGGTACTGTTTCATAAAGCAGGCTAGCATAGAAGCTGGAAAGTAACATCCTCACAAAACTGCATCAAGACCATAGTTAATCTGCAACTCAAATGCACAAAGCATGGATAGCTCTGTGCAGGGAGCTGGCTGTTTCATCACAGAACGGCTGTGCAGCTCAGAAAAGGATTTCTACTCTCCTGCTGCCCACTGCCACCTCAACCCTCCTCCCTTCCCCCCCATCTCTCACCCCTACCATGGCCTAAATGACTAGACACAGGGAAGGTAAGAGAACAAGAACTGCCAGTTTGCTTTCCTAGGAAGCACAGCGCAGGTCTTGCCATAGTATGAAGTCTGTATGCAGAGAGATCTGTATCTTTTTGATAAATCTTGGGTAGCATTATTAAGCGTTATTGAATATAAGTGTAGTTTTAACAGTTGTATTTTTAATTATTATAAGAAACTGTTCAAACATTCCTTGTTTCTCTTCTTTTTTTTCCCCTCGTGCAAAAAGTGTATCATATGAAGCCTTACACATTATTTGAATGACATCCTTTTCCATTTGTCCTAAATTGCTTTCCATCTGGCAGATGCAACAATTCTGTTCCTAAAGAAAATGCCCTACTTCTTATCACCAGTCACTGAAGGCTCCACAGAGTGGGTTAAACTTCTAAGAAACAAAATGCGGACAGAAGAACACAAAGAGAATCAATCTCAACTTCTCTGAGTCTAGCTAGGCTAATTCCCTTTACAGTAACTGGAATTAGAATCTCTTCTATTGAGAATAAAAAGAAAGCGTAAACAGGACAAAACCTCTGAAGATGCAAGTCTGGCCCCTTTACCACACTTGTTTTATGGAATGCAGAATAAAACTAGCATGCCTTCTTTTTCAGGTCCCCAGCACTGTTCAAATCTACAGTTTCACTACAGACCGCATTTCCATTATTCAAATTATAATTTTGGAAAGCCATCTATCTTTGGCAAAGCAAATAGCTTAGTGTAGCACTAAAGCTGAGAACAGGATTCATGGTGGACCAGCGAGCACACAGATAAGTCTCCAAGCTCACACACCAGGAGAAAGAGCAAGAATACCCTGGTATCTGGAGTCCCATCAGCAAGTGATCCCAGGAACGAATACTCTCCCTGTCATAACTCCAATCTCTGCTGGACAACAGAGGAAAGCAAACCAGCCTGAAAGAAGAATCATTCCAACAGGGTCCAATTTCCTCAAATTGTCCAGCTTTGCCTCCTCCCATCTTCTCAAGCGATCCTAGACATAGCACTGCAAAGTCCTCTAGGCACATGGCCTGAAAACAACAGCCTTTCCCAAGAATATTCTTCTCTTTTAAAATTGAGAAAATGCCTATAGAAAAACAATCTCAAGAACCATGCATAGTTTAAAGTCTGCCAGAGAGGCTAAAGCCACGTTATGCCTTCCCCAATAAAGTGTCTTCAGTGCTCTACAGGGGGTAGCCCACAGCTGAATCCTGGAAAACTGGCAGTGATGGGAAAGTTTCCTGTTCAGATTTAGAAAACACCAAACAGCCAGAAGACTTGAACAGAGAGAGAGATTATCCAGTTTGCTCTGGAGTTTATCCTGAGCTGGAGAAACATGCATTCTTACAACTGGACTTGCACTCAGCGGGAGTTGGGCTTGCAAGTAGCTCTGAAACACACACCTACCCTGCCTGTATTGATGAAGAAAGTTATTTTTATTGAGCCCAGTACCAGTAAATATATAGCCAAGTATTGAAAAGGACAGCAATCTTTCCACATAAAGAGCTATTTTTTCTCAAGCGGTTACCTTGAGTAGCTAAATTTGAAACATTATTCATCTAAATAAACCTCAGGATGGAGTATGTTCACTGAGATTATAAAAATTGTTTGGATAAGCGTAATGAAAATTCACTTTGGATGATTCTCAATGGGCTGCTGAAGGTTTAGCAGACTTTACTAAAGCATAAAACCATCATGATGCATATTTATACTGACTAAGCACATCATAGTCTTGCTGTAATCTTTACTACATTCTGCAATTTTCAAGCTCAGCAGATATAAATGAAAAATTAACATCCTTTTTTTAGTACTAAGAGAAATGCATTATAAATACAAAAATTATACTACTGCTATAAATTCTGCATATCAGTTATTTTTAGTCAGTCCTTCTGTTTAATGGAAACCATTCATAGCTACAGTGAAATCTCTACTCATTAGCATAAACAGAGTCTTCAGCACATAAAAATCTGTGCTTCTATCAGAGATGAAGCACGCAACACTAGGCATGTTGTTCAGTGGTTCTCAGGCTCCTGAAGTGAAAGAATAAACTCAAACTCAGAGGGACGGGAGAAATTGGGTCTCTACAAAGAAGTACACAGGAAAGCATCACACCTATCAGATCACTGTTCATAAATATAGAGTAGAAAGCTCAAAGAACCCGAAGAGTTTGTACCTTTGTCCTACCTCTGGGAGTTGCTGATCAGTGAAACATGCCTGTTTTGAAAAAGGACAGCAACTCAGCAGGACACTTTTATGGGTTTCCAAAACCCAAAAGAGAGAAACAGAGATGAACTGCTCTAAAAACTTTAAATATATCATGGAATCGCAAAACAAACTAGGTGTGTGTAAAACATGTTTTGGACATGAGCAGTAGTTTCATTTAGCTCTATAAACTTATACAGATGGAGATGACCAGTACAAAAAAATCTTGTGTATGTTCCTGTTGAATTTCCTGAGGCTCCTGTCAGTCCATTCCTCCAGCCTCTCCAGGTTGATCTGAATGACATCTGCTCTCGAGTGCATCAAACTCCACCCCTCAGTTTGACATCATCTGCAAATCTGATTGTGCTGGAGTCTGTCTCCTCCAGACATTGGGGTTTTTTTACAGTTTTTGGTGATGGATACAACATATATCTTTCTCCAGTCAACAGCGATCTTCCCTGACAAGCTTCAGCATCAAAAATAGAGACACATGGTATAATTCACTGAATTATATTTTTTACCAGGTTTTACCATGTACAGTAATATCAGGTTTTTAAAAGCATAGTTCCAATGTTTGCCTATGTACCTTTAGTTTCTTCTCTTTCAGAAGGACAAATAATTGGGTTATACTTATAAAACAAATACATTGAAAACAAAAGTTTAAATTAACCACCATACGTTCCTTTGACTAAAAAAGCACAATGCATAAGCAGTTGTGGTACAGAGACAAATAGGCAATGTGATACCAGGGACTACATTCCAAACCTTGAAGTTTGTTCGCTTGTTCATTTTATGAAGCCCTCCATAATATAAGATAAGGAACACTTAATCCTCCAAGCAATATATGTTTAAAAATATGCTACTGGCATGAATACATTAATATGACCGCCTCAGTGCAAATCACTGGTCTGTACAAGATAAAGTACTGTAAGAATTTAAAGAGAGATGTTATTTTTAATTAGCAGAGCATTTTTAGTAGCAGTCACTCGTGCCTGAAATTGATACAATACAGAAGGGATGAATGGGGTTTTTTACGTAACTATAATACTTTAAAAAAAACCCCTCAAGTATTAGTATTAATAAGGATTCTGGGTTAAAGAGGCTGACATGAGTGAAATTACACGCACATAGATGTACTCTCATATCCTAAATTTGTCAACTGAATCAAAGCTATTATGCGATACTTTGATTTGAACAAGATTCTAAAAACAATGTTATTGATGACAGAACTGAAATTCATACATTAACAGCATAAAGACATTAACCAGCTACGCAGAGAAAAACATTTAGTCTTCTAACAAAGACTGAAAAGTTTTACTACATAGTTAAATACAACATATACAAGAATTTAAGAATGTGCCTAAATGTAACCAATCAGTATTTTTACGACAGATGAATATGCATCTCCTGCCTGCATTTTTGCCAAAGAAAACGAGGCCTGAAAATATGTAACTTCAGACAACCTTAGATTTCCTCTAACTAAAAACAGGTGGCAATTCACAAAGGCTTATCATTTCTGCATGACTTAAACACACATAAGCATATACAAATTGAATTCAGCTTTATAAGCAAAAGAGTTTCTTTATCACACAAACAAACATAGCTCCTCGTACACAGCCAAATACATATAACTGATAGCAAAATTCAGGAGATCATCCCACTGAACTAACCTGCTACCTGTAGCTTACCAATGTTGTTGTACTGCCCAATGGGGATGCTAACTGTTAAATACTTCACACTTACCTGCACATATATGTTACTGTTTTGGCATATGCATTATATATGCACCCTTAAGTTCACCTATTGTTCCCAAGCATAATGAGGCTTGGAGAAGTCTTACAGATTTTTAAGGCTTTTCTGTTTGGTTCCATTTTTAACTTGCAGCCTCTGGGACAGTATCATGCTGCCATAACCTCCTCTCTCCCTAGAGGAAAACTTCCCTTATTACAGTTATTACCAACATGAAAAAGGATTGATATTTTAGAGCCATCTAGCTTTAGGCACAAAGAGGCAGACCCAATATCCTCTTCAGGAAACCAATGACAACCTAAGTAGGGGAAGCTAAGGAGAAGCATAGGGAGCTGCTCACAGGAGTTGCTTCCTTGAGACACAAAGCATCAAACAGCTCAATTTCCAAATGAAAAGCTAAGATAACTAATGGGGGCATTCAGGGAGCTCAAAGAAAAGTCCCCAGCTCTTGAAAAGGGAAGGTGATATACTATACTAGCTGAGTACTCTGTGTAAACAACTGGGAACATTGAGCAAATCTCTGCACTTGCTACTAGGTTTGTGCTTTTTATCCATGATAAGCAGGCTTTGCTTTTCAGAAAAACATGTTCTAGGCATGTCAGTAAGCTACGTGATAATCCATGCTGTGGAATGCAGGAAAGAGATTTTTGAAAAGTAACCTGATTCGGGGGATATCAAATATAGCTGCACAACCCTGAATAGAGGGATTCATCAAGCCTGAGAACAGCAATAATCTTATTCATTAAATATTACCCTCCCTGGGGGTAAACAACAACCTGGGTTTCTTAGAATAACGGAACTGGAAGCACAACCCAATGACCAAGAAGGCAGAACTACAACACATACTGCCAGCTACCCACTTCTTTTTTCTTTCATGGCCAGAACAGTTTGTATAACAATATCCTTCAACTGCTGCTTACCTTCATTTGCCAAATACAGAGCTCTAGTATTTGTGTAACTGTCGGAATCATCTGATGATTGACAGAAGCTTCCTTGATGCGGTCCTTCTTACTCCTTTTCCTGACTTCAGAACAGAAAGGGCTACAACACCTTGGTCTGTGTTTTAGGATGATCTTTTCATTCCATCTATTTTTATGTGAAACAGTTTCTTTGTCTGCTATCCCACACCACTACATTAACTATTGGAAAAATTAAAGTGGTCACTCTCCTCCTTACATACCTACTCATTATATTACAAAAGGATTTTAACAGTGAAGGCCATCCTTAATGGTAAGCGTGCAAGAGCTATGCTCCCAGCAATTCCCAGAACTAAAGACTGGGAGTTCTAACAACTTCGTTAGAAGAGATACACATAGAAGAAATGTTAGCATAATAAATATTGAAATTAACTAGCAAAGTGAAACACACTAGATGAACAAAAAAAAAAAGCACATTCAGAAACGAAAGCTGGCAAACAGTATGTTAGCCTTGGATCAAAATCAAGCAGCAGCACTGACTTTTCCAAGCTTTTATTTCACTAGTTACACCTTCACGCATGTGAAGAAGAATGTCACCAACACACACATTAAATATGAGAAGTTTCCATTTACAATACAAATTTTTAGAAATCCAAAAAGTAAAATCCTTTATCAGCTAGAAACATATGAAGAACATTTATTTTTAATAATGAGAAATTATTCTCAAGAAGTTGGTCATCAGTATTTATCTAATGTATCATACAGTCACACTGATTCCGAAGTAATTTCCTGCAGAAACTGTTGTAAAGCCAGTCTCTTCCAAAACATACAATTTCTAGAAAACAAACCAATGCTTATTCCATCTATGCCATAAAAATATTTACAACAGAATCATCAGTAACAGATACATTTATCTCGGAATTACCTGCTTTTCCTACAATCATTTGCATCATTTAGTAAAGCAAGACAGTATCTTGTGCATCTTTGTGATGGTTTATTTTTCGGCAATGTTGCCAAGTGAACACCTTGAATTAGAAAGGTATGCAATAGACATGGTAGTTAGCTTTTTTTTTTTTTTTT
>VYXH01003067.1:49530-75622 GCA_013397275.1 Burhinus bistriatus
TTTTTTTTTTTTTTTTTTTTTTTTATATAATAACCATTCTCAATGTTGAGAAGGTGGGTGCAAAATACATGTTAGCAGAAATTCGGTTCAGCCAGAAAGTCCTTTCAAAATAGTTCTTCTGCTACTCAGAAATAAGACTAGCATATTTGCTGCATTTTGCTATTTCCTAAAATTCACTGTGAAGCCCAAATTTATTTCTAGGCACCTACCAAGCTTGTTTAGTATTACAGAGGAATTACTTATAGACATGATTTAAAACAGAAGCACCACATCTATTAATTAGCACTGTAATTCTTAATGTGACATCTGCTTCACTTGTTCCAAGCTGGAAGAGAGGCCTTTATTAATTATATGAGATGCTCAGATACAGATTTATAAATCAAAAAGCCACCACCAGTTTCTAAGGCACAAAGATGAGTACTGAAAAAGAAAGTGAGGAGGTTGCCTAATAGTGTATGAACACAATGTCCAACACCAGCCTAAGTGCCGTACAGGTACTACATTCCAAATACATAATCGTACAGGCTGTTACAAAAGTACAGCACATACAGTTAAGGGACACACAATGACAATTAAGTGTCCATACTACAATCATCATCAAATAATTAGGATAACAAATTGCTTCCCAGGCAATTATATTAGTTATTTTGGAAGTGGCAAGACTTTATATTTTGTACAGCTATGTACAAAAGAAATATTTCATTATGCCATTGATTATTATCTGTTGAAATAAAGTACACCTTTCAGAGCTCCAATAGAGTTAGTGCGGTTTTTTGTTTGGTTCTGTTTTTTGTTTGTTTTTAAATTTAAAACAAAACAAACAAACAAAAAACACCAAAAAACAAAACACAAACAAAAGCCATTCCCCTACATATGGAATTTCTATCCAAAATTACATTTATCTGAGTTCAAGGACTTGAAAAAATTTACTTCTGCAGAAGTAAAAGGTTGTGTTCACTAACCTGCAAATCCTTCAACTACAGTGAATGATTCCTATATAAAAATGGAAATATAAAAATCTATTGGTGTAAAAGAAGGAATTTGTTATTCTCCTACACATATCACAGCATCTTACAATTACTTTGTCTTGTACAAAAAATGTTTTCCTGAGCATTTAACATTACTTCAATTTTTGTCTTCAGACTTGCCAAGCTACCTCTTTCTTATAAAAGAGGTAACAATATACCAGGTTCCAGAAGATAAGGAAATATGTATACAACATATTTTCAAAACTGTTCAAGTAGCATTTTTCTGTAAAACATTCAAAAATCAGGGGTGATTTGATGAAAAGGTAAACAATCTGTAATTCAGAACAACTTGGCTATTTCTCATTCTTATTTCAAATCTGAGTAGTGGTTCAGTGCCACCTTACACAGAAAAAGTCCAGCTAGGCTGTTGCAATGGAATAACAAGTCCTAATAAACGCTTTCTTCCACCTATTAGTGATTAGATGTCGGACTTCTTGCACAATCAGAGAAGTTATAATCTTTTCAAATTTTGTTCCCTTGAGCCATTACTACTGTCTACATTCATGCAACTACAATTATTTTTAAATTAATTAAATTCTTGACCTCCATAATAAACCCCTGGGAACAGCTGTCAGAACATAGCTGTGCGCTTCACAGCGCAGTAGCTAATGCAGGGCTGGGGTGGGGGTGTTTGCATTCACAAGTTGTCTGTTCTACTGACTGCCCCTACTCAACATGAGCAGAAAGGTGTCTTTGTAGTTCTCCCAAACTTCAAACAGTTACTTCTCAAGGCAAAATGGTCCAAAAGTTCAGATTCACACACGCACACCTCCACAAGTTTTTCATCTACCTTGTCATTCTAGTAATCATTCCCAAATTTCTTGTTTCTGTGGTTCCAGGCAACAGTGGAACTATTGGTTTATGTGTTTTATTTCCATAATGGTATTCTTAACACATCTCAGCTTTTGCTTTTTTTGACCACTGTTGCTTACTGAGCCAGAGATCTTCAACTCTGCTGTCCAAAATGTTTTTCGGATGTCTTCTAAATTTGTAAAATTAATTCATAACACAGTAAAGCTTTTGTACAGTTCAAATTACTTCCTTCAATATGCATGCTTTTGCATTCATCAGTGCTGAATTTCATCTGCCTTCTTGCTATTCATCCAACTAACTGGCTCTCCTAAAATTCCCCCAAGGGTTTTCTCTGATCCTAACTGAAGAATTCTAGTATCTGCAATTTTGCTAATCCTATTCCTGATATTTATTGCATATAAACATTCCCATTGCTAACAAGGCACAATTCTGCTGTGGTGAACATTTAGGTAACCTTTTGTTTCCTTTCAGCTCTCTTGATCACTACCTGATTCCTGACTGCCCCTTGCCTTGTAATTTCCTTGACCTATTTTGAAGGGGTTTGGCGAAGGACTTGGAATCTTCAAATAAACGATGTCAGTGACTTCAGCTGTTTGGTTTATGCACTCAGAGAATATTAATAGATTAGCAAGGCATAGTTTTTCCTTCGTGGAACCAAAAGAATTTTGTTCTGTATTTTGTTCAGTTACAGTTTTTTAAAACTGCATATTTTAATTAGTAGTCTAATTATAAAATGAAAAAACTTCTGAGACTGCAACTGAAGTTACTCTTCAAATTCTCAAATACTGCTGTCCCCCTCCTCATTTTTATTTTATTTCCCACAACTATTAAAAACTTAATATCCCTTGTGTTTGTCAGTCAAGGTGAAGAGAACGTCAGTTCCTGGAAAAGGAAGAGCATGTCAGCAGGATGCATCCTTCTTTCTGCGTACGTTGTTCCTGGGGTTTCCCTAAATAACTTCAGAACCGACAAAAAAAACCCCCACCATCAACAAAAAAAAGGCGTGCTTAGGATGAGGTGACAGGCATGGAAGGATTTACTGAAATGGAATGCAGGAGAGAGGAATGAATCCCTTATCCGATGTGTCACACACGCCAGGTCACAAGATAAAGCGATCAGCTGCATGGACTGGCAGACTCTCCATGTGCAGTACAGCTGGATCCAGTTCCAAATGTGCACTTGAACATGAAAAGATTCACGAGGCAGTTTTCTTGTGTGGAACCATTAACTTTCTCTTCTTTGGTATCTTGTTCATCTCACTTCAAAACAGTAAAATCTGCTGTTTAATTAAGTTGTTCTGGTAAGTTCTACCATCCTTTCAGTGCCCACATTTGAAAGATTTGATGCTACCTTCAGTTTTATTAATACAAAAGGAATGCACTAGATGGTATGTAAAAAAAAGTGCCAATTTCACTCCGTAGAGTTCTAATCAACTGTGCAATTAAGACCCAACATGTACAGTACTTATTAAATCACTCAGTGTATTTTTATGTAGTAATGATGTCTTTCCTGCAGGAGTTTGTGTTCTTAATTACGAGAAGTATGTAAGCAGCTAGTATGAATAGCCATAAATTTTTCTGTGTCATGAAAACATTGCTACTCACTTATAAAAGACATCAGTACTTAATTTACCATCAGCAAAATGCAGCTACAAACTGCAACGAGTTCTAACTCAAACACATAATCAGTAAAACAGTGCAAAAAAAGCCCTCAAAGTGCAAAGAGAAAAAATAGGTACCTTCTTTCACATGAAAGGTCTTAAGAGTAGTGGAAAAATTGAAATGAATTTTAAAAACTTAACTACAATGTGAGCAAATATTTAGCTATAAATAGTATATAGTGCAGTAACTAAACCAATATGTAAAATACTGAATTTTACAACAGCACATAAACAAAGCAACTCATTCTGTTTATAATCACACCAACCTTTTACACTAAGATGTTAAACTGCAGTTTCAGAAATGCTGGATTCTCTTGTTCTAAGATGAGCTTACTAAGTAGTAACATGATGCTTCTGGTCAAAAGTTTTTTCTGGAAGATGTTGTAAATGAAAGGAATCTTGGCAGGTCAGTATCTCACTAGAACGTGCAATTCTGCATGTCATTGCCTCTTGCTTATTCACTGAAACAACAGATTTCATTACAAAACAAGTAAGAGAAACAAACACAGCCTCTGCAGTTCCTGCTTTATAAGCTGCGTTCACCTTTCCTTTCCTTTACCACAACAACCATTGCCAAGACCACGTCTCACCACAGGACAGGAAAACAAAAGAATTAAAGAATCACTAAGCTGAGTTCAGTTACCCTTAGTCACCAACTGATGATACTCCTATTTAGGCATTTTTAAAAGCAGCGTTCGAGTACTTCCCGGAAGCTCGTGCTGCATTCCACATTACAGCTGGGACTGCATTGTAACAATGAGAAGAGTTTAAAAAGTCAAGCAGTCCCTGTCAGATAAATACCTCCATGCATAACTATCTGGTGAAGCTCTAGTCAGGTTTGCCCTGCAAACCTCACATGAAACAAAACACAGAAACACAAGAGATTTCAAAAAAAATATTTACATGAACTGTAGATTACCCATAAAGTTGCCTTTATCTATACCACATTCTTATCTGGGGGCTTGGGGCAGGCGTGCGTTTAAGTTTCATTCTCGTTTCCCTCACGGAACCCAGTCATCGAAACTACTGAAAGGTAAATTGCACTGGAAAACACTCTCAGCCTAAAGCTCTCTGAGTACTCCCTTTCTGTATTAAAAGAAATCTTCCAGTACTTACAAATGGAGTATAAACATTTCAATATCTTCACTTTCTTTCTCAATAACACTTTTTCAGGATGACACATTAAAAAGCCACTTATTTTCAACTGGAGGAAAACATCAGTTTATTTACATTTCAGCTATAAGATGCAAAAACACATTTTCACAATTTGCATCTATAAGGTATCTAGATATCTTTCAAAGCAATTCCCGCAAAATTTTTAACAGGCATTTTGTAAACACAAAACATACTGATATTAAAGATTAAAAGAGCGAGCATTTGAGATTTTTCTAGAGAAAAGTACCCACTTCCCCAACATGGTTATTTTAATTTTTAAAGCTCTTGTGATAGATGGATGTGATAATATGAAAAAATTGTTATTAAAAATAAATCCACACAATATAGATAATAGATAACTGCAAGACGTTATAGCTTCATCTCTCACGTCATTTCCTGAAGTTAAAAAAGTATATACACAAATAACATTGCATAATCAAAACAGGGTTCGAAGTTCAACCTGTGATTTTAAAAAAAAAAAAAAATCATTCTTAAAAAATTAAAAGGCAGTATTAAAAAATCACATTGTTATGCCCACTAGGCTTGTTAAAGAGTTTTGAAAGTTCTTAAAAATTAAGAAGAAAAGAGACATTTGCCTATTGGCCACAATTAGACATCTGTGATAGAAGAGGTAAGAAAATGAGTAAGTTGACACACTGACAATGAAACAAATTTCTGCTTAGTGGTTTCTTTTCCTGAAAATTAAATTATTATGTGATAAAGCAGATTAATTTATTTCACCAGCCTTCGCAGCTGCTGTTTCACATATTCTAAGTGCCATAAATCCAAGCGATACATGTGTGGTGAAGAGAAAGACCACTGTATACAACAGCCTTCCTCACCTCCCATGGAAGACGTACACTCCTTCTGGAACAAAATGTGAAAACATATTCAGTCCAACTGTTTATTAAGTTTGCCATTTTTACCTTCATTGCATTTTCAGTAGACATCCATGCTCACCTACAAAATTCCTAACAAACACACCATCTACCAACTAATAAAAATTATTTGTAATACAAAGAGCTCCCTCCAGTCAATGAAGCATATATTCTGTTTCTAGATAGGGCTGATAGCAGGCGCACACGAAGAGCTTCCAGATCTTTAATAACTTTTGACCAAGAGATTTGGTGAGCTGCAAGTGGTATCTTCTTCTGCCTTCTACAGGTTTTGAGGTACACTGCACATTGCTATAAAACAGATGCTGTTGACAATACCATAAAGCAAGGCACAGCAATTACTAAAACCAATATATCACATATCTGGTTCTACATGTGATAAGGAAATAGAAACCAAGTGACTGGATGGAGTAGTGAAAACAACGCTACAATAAAAGGCAAACAGCCCATCAATAACTTCAATATTTAGAAGGAAAAACGTATTTTTAAACTAGTTGCTTTCTTCATCTTTTTTCAAATGCAGATTTGTGAAGCAGGCCACCAGTTACATCAAAATCTTGCAGATATTCCAGCAATTAATAAATAGGTCTACCTCCAACATTACACCTCAGCATGTTGACAATGTTTTATTTTTAAAAATGTACTTTTACCCAACAAGGTCCTCTAAAAGATATTTCTGAAATATGCACTTTGGTTTTGTTAACAGGTAGCAGCAGCAATTGCAGGAGTTATTAGTTCTGAGCAACTGAAAGAAGTCTGCTGTTACTCACGGCCAGACTGAAGAACAGCAGCCAGAACGAGTTTGCAGACTAAGTACCCTTAGGATGCCAAGCAGGGAGAACAAGGAGAGCTGGAAAACAATTCTGCACTGTTACTTATAAGAAACCAACTTACAAAGTTAATCATATGACGTGTGTGACCTATCTAGTCATTCAGTGAGCTACATGCTGGGATTCACCCCTTCCTGCTCAGTACTAGGGCCATTTTGCAATGCAGTGGTTGCGTTTTGTTTTTTGGTGTTTGTTTTTGTTTTTGTTTGTTTGTTTGGGTTTTTGGGTTTTTTTTTTGTTTTTTTAAATCAAACTCCAATGACAAGCATACAGTGTACTTCTAAATTATTGTTTTCGGAATCTTACGTATTTTCACATCATGGAGGGAAAAAAAATTAAAAAAAAAATCAATAAAAGCAAATATAAAACTAGATGAAGAAAAGTGATATTGCCTTGGAGAGAAACAGTTGTCCGAGTGACAAACTTTTCCTGTAAGATAACTGACGGGATGAAACCGAAGAGGAAGACAACACATTCACTCTTGAAATGTTAAGATATAAAGGAAAGAAGCTTTTTAAAAAAACCCAGCAGTTTACAATTGCAAATTCAAAGTTTTACCCATAAGCATTTGCGTTTCTATAAGCTTAAGAAGACAGAAGAACAGTATTTATATGTGCAGTGAATAGATTATTAAAATATGGAAGAGATTTAAAATATTCACATTTCTGAATAAATCTGCCAGTACTGTCATCTTTGCAATTCTACTTCGTGTTCCTGTTTCAGCTAAGCCATCTGATACTTGGACACAGTTGCAGATGGTGCCAACTGGGGCGAGGAGGGAGCGGTGATAGAGTAGCGGTAGGACTGTTACTGCAGGAGACCAGTTCAGCTTGCAGAAAGAGACGGGCTCAGGAACCTCAACATATTCAACAAAGGCAAATGCAAAGTCCCGGCCCTGTGGGAGTCCATGCCTCAATGAGAAAATACTTTGCAGACTGTCGTGGTCTAACGCCAGCCAGCAACTAGGACCACACAGCCGTCCACTCACTCCCCGCTCTTGCCCCCCAGTAGAGTAGGGAAAAGAGGGAGAAAAAAGAGGAAAAAAAACCCCAAACACCTCGTGGGTTGAGATAAAGATAGTTTAATAAAACAGTAGCAGAAAATAATAAATAATAATAATAATAAATGATGATAATAATAATAATGTTAAAAGAATATACCAAATAAAGCGATGCAATACAATTGCTCTCACCACCTGATGATCAATTGCCCAGCCTGCCCCAAGCAGCGGTCACTGATTCCTGCCCCCCGGCCAACCCCCATTTGTATATGACAGCTATGGTCTGGAATATTCCTCTGGACAGCTTGTCCTGTCTGTGCTCCCTCCCAGATTCTATGCGAAGCTGAAATAGTCCTTGACTTAATAGAAACATTAGTTAGCAACAGCTAAACCAGTATGTTTTATCAACATTGTTCTCATACTAAATCTAAAACACAGCATCTACTAGGAAGAAAATTAACTCTATCCCAGCTGAAACCAGGACACAGGGTCCACGGAATAATTCCATCTTGTTCTGTAAAAGTTCTTTCTACACTACAGAAACTGCCATGTCACTCTTTATGCAAAACAAACATCACTCATTTGCTATGCTATGTGAAATTGCAAGTTGCAGAGTAACCTTGCAGACGTTTTCACTGAGCTAAGCTACTTCAAAACAGTTCAGACCTAAAAACATAATAAAACAAACACATAGACACCCCATTTTCTCCCAAAGACGGCTTTGCTATAGTTCACACACACAAGAAACCCCTGACAAACTAGCTAAAACTAGCTGAACTACAAGACACATTTCCAATATACAGTTTTTCCCCCAACAAACCACTAAAATTCTAAGGTTAAACATACTACCATGATATATGTCACAAAGTATTATGCAGAAGCAACATGTTGTCCAAGGAAAGAAACTTTTGTAAAATTAAATACGTTTCCATCTGTACCAAGAACTATGTCACGATTTTTTTTTATTCAGAATACCATCCACTGTTTCTCTAAACACCCACAATTGAAAAATATAAGGAAGTATCAACTGCAACGTTTTCAAAAGCTTCAATACAGAGAACCACTATGTCTAACTACAAAGTCCCTCAAGTTCTCAGAAAAATCCATGTCAGCCTTTGCTCTCTGCAGAATTAACAGCTGATATTTTCCTATTTCTACTCCTCTAGACTTTACACTAAAGGTAAAAATTGGAAATACGCATCAGCATCAGATGATGGAAAAATGTTTAGCCAAAAATTACAGACTGCCAATAAATTAAGAATTGAGGTTAGTATCAAAAGAAATCCAAGATATTTGAATGCAAATAAATTCATCGTATTACAAACTCAGACTACTTTAAACTCAAATTAGACAGTGATTTCTACAACATGTTTTCCTTTACTTACCTATTAAATAAACTTTCCTCTGACCTCAAAAGTTTTTCCCCCCAAGACACATGGAAATGTAAAAATACATTGCATCTTGCAAGAATGGGAAGAACTTGGAGTGGGAGTGGGAGATGTGCTTTTTTTTTTTTTTAACTCCATATTGACTGCCCAACTTCTCTTTATACCAACAGTCTGTAACTCAGTAAAGCCACCTGTCACAAGGTGGGATGCAGCTTTAACCTAGGTGTAATCTCACTGCACAATTCTTCCTTCTCATCACCAATCTCTGCACATGGACGACACGTAAGATGGTGCTGATCACAGGAGGTCCTGGGGAAGGCACTTTAGGAGGTCTATAGTCCAACCTCACACTCGAAGTATGATAAAAACTGAATTCAGACCAGATCACTCCGGGATTTACAAAGTCAGTCTTGAAAACCTCCAAGGATGGAGACCCCACAGAGTCTCTTGGACAACTTGTTCCAATGCTTGACTCTCCTTATGGTGATTTTCCTTTATTTGGCTGGAACCTCCCTTTTATTTCAACTCATACCTGTTGCCTCTTGTTCTTCCATCACTGAGAAGAGTCTGGCTCCATCTTCTCAATAGCCTCCATGTAGGTATTGGAAGGCTGATATTAGGTTCCCCTCAAAACCCAGCTCCAGGCTAAACAGGCCCAGCTCCTGTACGCTCTTCTTGTAGGGCAAATGCTCTGGGCCCTGACCAGACTATCTTGGTTGCCCTCCTCTAGAATAGCTCCAGTTGATCAACATCCTTCTTATACTTGGGGGCCCAAAACTCAATGCAGCACTTCAGATGGCATTTATCAAGTGCTGAGTAAAGGACATTAATAATCACTCAGTTTCCTGATTGTGCTCTTGTTAATGCAGCCTGGGATACTGTTGGTCATCTTTGCTGCCAGGGCACAATGCCGGCTCACGTTTAGCTTGCTGTCTAGCAAGATCTCCAGGTCCTTTTCAGCAGAGATGCTCCCCAGCCAGTCAGTCTCCAACCTGAAACACTACAGGTGGTTCTTCCCTCCCAAGAACAGGGCTTTGCATTTTTCCTTGATTAATTTCAAATATTTCCATTGGCTCATTCCTCCAGCCTATACAGGTTCCTCTGGACGGCAGTCCTGCCTTTGAGTGCATCAACTCACGTCCCCAGTTTGGAGTCATCTACTAACTTTATGAGGAAGTACTCCATCACCTTCTCCAGGCAGCTGTTAGGACAGGTCTCAGATAGACTCCTATAGGATGCTGATATTTGTTGGCCGCCAAATAGCGAATGATCCACTGACCACCATCCTCTGACTCCAGTCACCCAGCCAGTTTTTTTTACCCATCTCGTTGCCCATGCATCCAGACCATAAATTGCTGAGCTACTCTTCTTTCACTCCAAGCAAATCAACCTCTTGATCTCATGGATACACATCTTGTACCATATCAACGTAAAGGTTGCCCATAACTCATTTCCTATAACTTACAAATTTATAATGGGCTTTCTTATGAACAGCAAACATTTCTAGGACCACACAGGAAAAAATTTTTCTTTCTGAGCATTTTCTCAACAAATGCATCCAAAGAATTATAGATTAACACCACAAACTTCCAGGCTAAATATAAAATAAAGAAAAACTGAGGTATTTGCATACATGTTATTCAGAAATGCAATACAGTGAAATTAGTACTGTTGGAATAAGTTTCTAGGCAATTTTACGATCTAATACTCAACCTCTGCAGTTTGATCTGTAGGAGCAATCACTTGCAGGGATTCAGCAAATAGCTGAAAAAAAATTCCTGTAGTGAACATTTTTTTCTTTTCTTTTTAAACAGATCAGCTCTTTAAAATTTTCCATTTTAAACACGGGGGCAGGAGGATTTGAGAGCTCTCTTCACTGATGAGCACAGTGTATATTAGGTGATGCTACCTCATCTTCTCAAGCAGACAGCTGAAAGCAAAACAAGTATGGTGACAGCCAAACTGCAAACCTCCTGCTACTACACATTCACTTGGACACAAACACATGACCTCTAATGTAGAAACAATTATTTATTTCATGCATTTTGGCTTCTTTGCTAACAGCCATTACATTAAACATACACTCTTTAGCCTCTCTCACTTTTCCCTTTGGGGTAACCTATCTCTCTGTACAGAAGTTAAGAAAAGGCTGCTTATCCAGGGTATTGAGCAGGGATTGTCAAACCTTTATTCCAAGAATCAAGTATGATTTAACAATTGCTTAATTTCCCCAGTCATAATTTTTCTAATTGATTGTGATATAGGGTAAGAGAAAGGGAAAAAGAAAGGTCAGATGATGAATGGAAAAAGGCTGCAACAGGACCACAGTGCCACTGCTCCTCTCCACTCCAGCACCCAATGGATAAGGCAGACTGCAGAGTCATGTAAGGAACTTGACTGGTGGACTGCAATTGCACAGGGGGTGGATTAAGCGAAGTTAGCATTTCTTAGGTTCATTAATCTTAGCCGTAGTTAGGAGTTACATGTCTTAGTATAAATAAAACTGAATGGGACTTTTAATTAAAAGTGTAATAATAGAACTAGTTAAATGTTACCATCACTCATGCAAAACAAAAAAAAAATCCTTGGACTTACAAATCACACATTTTATAATGCTTATCCTCAAATGAAATTACAGCATTAATTTCTCTTGTAAATACTTAAAGCACATCCTTGTGCAACATTAGAAATTAATGAACTGACTTCTTCAGAGTAAAGGGAGAAAAAGTAAAGGACTGGAGTATTGCCTTTTTTGTTATTGCTGGATCTAGTATCTGCTAGATAGTATCTTCTAGTACCAGATTCTAGTACCTGCTGGAAGACAGATACTTGTGGTTTCTTCATGTAACTGATGCCAACCAACTTCTACTGGTTACTCTAACACAGGGGTTCTTAAATGTCAATTCATTTCAACAAAGACACAGTCTGGAGCACGAAGGGTCAGATACATGAAATGAGACAGTGAAAATACCCTTAGATGGTAAATATCTGACTAAATATATTCTTTTAATGCCAGCACCGAAAAAAAGAAAAGGCACAACACAGTAAAATATTATACTCATGCATGCTTGCACTACATGCTATGCAAAAACATGCAAACAGAACTCATGACTGACTCCCATAAGACCTGCTAGTCTATTTTGCAAAACCAATATTAAGAATGATATAAAGAGTAAGTTATCGTACCAAGAGTAATGAGTAAATTTAATCTTCAAAATACATAAGCAGTAAATTATCAAGTGTTAGTAGTTAAACAAAAAATTGAAGTGTTCATATTTACGCATGATTCTAATGTCTCATCTAAAATAATTGTTTCCAGAGACAGTAGGGCTTTATTTTTGTAATATAAAAACAGTATCCCTAGTAAAGGAAAATGTTAAAAAACCCTTAGAAGGAAATACTGCCAACTAAAAGGAAAAAAATTCTAAGAAAAATATTCTGTCTGGTCATTTCCAATGAATCCACATGAAAGTATTCACAAAGACTTGTGGAAATGTACAAAAATATTTAACAACCTTTAACAAGCTTCTTCCTCTGCCCCAAACAAAGTATTACACAAATTTTCATCTTAAACAGAATTTAAGAACAAGATTAATTTGATTCAAAATAAAACAAAACAAAAAAAAGATTAGCTACTGTATTACTTAAAAGTGAATACATTATTGTATTCATTGAATACAACATATTGAGATAGCCAGTGTACGTAAGACAAACAGTAAACACCACTCCATGCAGGTATGCTGTTTCAATTTAAAGTATGCAAGTACTTATTTACATGCATTTTAAAAGCCACAGTAAAAATGCAATAAAACTCACAAAGTCACCCTCTCTTTCATGACCTAGAAATTCTAAAAAATAAGGGATATGTGAAAAAAAGATTAGACTTTTATTTTACATATATTCATTCAGTCACACTGACAAAACTGAATTCTAATTACAACGCACGGTGCTCCCAGGATTAGGTTCATGACGTCAAGCATTTTAATTCTTCTCAAGATGAGGTTATTAATAATATTTACTGTAATAGAAAACATTACATGTAAATTGCAGTCTTGTGCAAAATTTATGGGAGGTGGTAGTGAAATTAGAACCTGAAATCTTAAAAAAAAAAAAAAAAAAACCAAAAAAAACCCATAAAAACAAAAAAAACCACCCAACCACCCACATCCGTACTTTTGTGCCACAATACTGCTACAGCTTTTAAGTAAAAACTCTTTGTTTTCCCATCACAGTAAAGTCCATAAGTGTAAAAATCAAGTGCAAAAGCATCTGGGAATCTTCTTCAGGTTCCTCAGCAGAGACTGACCTGAATTGTTTGCTCTCTTTAATACTGACTCTCACAGAGTGAAGAAAGGGACTTGATCAGGAAAATTCAACACATACAGCCCTTGACACTGCAGTCAATTGCAGGAAGATATCGACACACACATACATCCTCCTTGCATGCATTGGTTGGTTTTGGATACGCCTCCTGTAGAGTTTTTACCTTGCCCCCTGCCTAGGACATGATACAGAACGCACAAGGGCCACATCCAGTATTGTGACTCTATTAAACAATTTGTGCACACAAAGTAAAAAATGTACTGTCTGGATCTTTTTCTTTATTTACTTATTTTTAAAACTAAGACAGAAGGAAAATCCTACTGGCTGAAAGACATATGTTAGAACCTGCCAACCAAGAACTATGAGTTCTTTTAACATATTCCACGTATCAGTACTTACTGCTGAGCTAAGGAATACAGATTAAAGTATTTCATAATTTAAACTAGATCCACACTTTTGGATTTGGACTGCTACAAATTACTACGAATTACTTAGTGCTAAGATTACAGTAAGCAGAAACCATGCAGTTGCAGTATTGGCTCCTACTAATATCTGATAATATCATAAGTAATTTCTCACTAAAAACAAAACTAAAGCCTATCAACATGCAAACTTTCTGACATCTTTTGCCATGACATTTTCTGACATTTTTTGCCGAAGAGTATGACAGTATGGCTGGCCTGCAGTTCAAAGAGCTGATGAAAGAGTTACACATAGAGTAGGCTGTAACCCCAGCGGCATCCCAAATAGGATGTATGAACTAGTTCTAAGATAAGCACTCAAGTTTTACAGTACTAGGTAAAGTCTTACCACTTTGGTATGAAAATATATTGGATTTTTTTTTTTAATATCAAAAATGTTTTACATATCAGAAAATACCTTTTTTTTGGTTGAAGAGGCCTTTACTAAAATACCTGAAATACATATCTGAACAAGAAAAATTTAACATCCAATTTTCATCACCTCGGGTATTTTCAGGAGAGGTATATTATTTTCAAGTAAACCTGAAGAAAAGGTGAACATAGTACAAATATACAATATGCAGTGTGAACATACACAAATTAATTTCAAAGAGGAAAGATAATCAGAAACAGGAGGTTTGGTATGGGAATTTCAAAAACATTCCTACTGAGGAAAATTCAAGCAGTGACAAGCACCACAAGCTCCAGAGCTGTGTTCCAAATGAACACAAGTGGGCTGGCCGCAGGCTTTCATGAAAGCACACAAGCACACTCTTGGCAACTTGGTTGGAAATTTCAGAGTCAAAACCCCTGCTTGGTAACACTCATTAAAACTCATTCTTTTCAGCTTTCAAACTTTTTTTTTTTTTTTTTAGTTACATGCATCAAATGTTGATTGAAAAGTTAAGAAAAAATCATCAGTAAGTATGTAAGAGCTGAAAGATCAGCATCCAGAATAACCATTTTGTCTTCCCTCCTCCTCCTGTCACATCCTTGGCTACAACAAGGTGGCCCACACAGTTCCCGTGGCAAGCTGCACCCAGACACTGCTCCTCTGAATGCGATGCAGCTCCTTCTCTGCCGGGAAAGCAGCAGGCCCGTCAGACCATGCTGGGTCAACAAGGCCACACAAATCACCTCCACTTCAAGCCTCTGTTTCTTTCTCAGTACAGAGAAGTCTCACATTAGGAGAGCATTATTCTAAGACAGGACCTATGCACCAGTGGCCTTGAACGCCTTTCAGTAGAAGACACCCTCACAGTAGCAATGAACCCAGCTTGTAAGGAACACAGGCTTTAAAGGCAGGGAAGTAGGAATGTAACCAATACCAGCAAGAACCTGCTGCATTTTTTGGTTTTGGATGTCTATGTGACAAACCTCATGTAGACTTGATTGTTCCTAAAGAAGTGGTGATGAGTCTGAAGTGTGTTGAGGTCAGAGTGCATCTCAAGAGATGCACATAGAATCCTATTCTTGGGAATCTGATACTCTAAGTATTTTCAGGAAAACTTATTTTCCTAGTATCACAGAGTAGCCATAATTATTTTTTTGAAAACAGTGCAATTAACCATCAGGAAACAAAAAGTCTTGTCTAAGTTCAGGAAAGTAAAAGTGAGCACAAACTCCAGCAAGTTAATGTAAAACTACCAATAAAACTAATTAAGAAATTTGCTAAAGAAGAAAAATGACTACTAAAATATGTTTCAAAATGCATCAGAAGTAGAAAGCTTGTAAAAACTGGCAAGGACAATGGATAAAGTGAGGACAAACGTAAAATGATTGCTCAAGACTAATCAAGAACTTCAAAAAACCCCAGTAAGAATTCTCTACGTTATTGTTACCTACAGAAGAATACAGGTGCCTGGGGAAGTTCCCAGAACAAACCTGTATTTTGGAGGGGAAGATACAGAAGACTTCAGAAAATTAAAATGAAAGTATCAAACCACCAGGAACAGACAGCACTATTCCAAGAGTTCTGTGCGAACAAAACACGATGTCAGAGAGCTACAAATTGCGGCTTTCACTTTTTCCCCCTGGAGATGATAGCGGGTTACGGGAAGATGGACAAACGTTTCATCCATTTTTAAAGAGCATTGAAGTTATCCAGAATTTTTGCTCTACATGTAGCAAACTCATAGAAAATATCGAAGTACAGGACTAGTAATCCTACAGATAAATAAACTATACTGGAAAAGA
Source organism: Burhinus bistriatus (assembly GCA_013397275.1). NCBI lineage: Eukaryota > Metazoa > Chordata > Aves > Charadriiformes > Burhinidae > Burhinus > Burhinus bistriatus. The sequence goes on from VYXH01003067.1 coordinate 65,281, forward strand.
ATCAGAAAGGCTTCTCTACAGCAAGATCATAAGTCATCCATCTATTAATAGTTCCTCAACAAAAGCAAATGGATGTACTCAATACAACAATACAGTTCACTTTTCAAAACTAAAAATCTTTCAGCAAGAACATTCAGAAAAAATCTCAATTAAACTAAATTGGCATGGTATAGGATAATATTTCTTTTCTGGACTAATAATTGATTTTAAAAAGTAGGAACAAATGTTTAATTTTCCCCAATGGAGGCAAATTAGAAACAATATTCACAAAGATCTGTGCATGTGTAGCAGGGGCTGATTGACAGGCATTTTATTTTGTTTTCTACAGACAATTTCTGAACATATCAAAAAAGTTCGACAGTGAATTGGTCAAGTCTATGGAAGATAAAGTATTTGGAACAGTCAATGCTGACGTCTTTTGTGATAGTACATGCAAGGGTCTCACAATACCAAGTAATCGGGTAACAAAGCATCACACGATTCCTAACTGAGAAATGGAAACTAAAGCACACAAGAAAAAAAATAATCCTTAAGATGCACATGCAATAACAGACTACATTGTTACCACTCAGGAAAGAGAATCTGAAATGTGGTTTCACTTTTATGTGCAGTAACCACCAGGGGAAAAAATTCAAAGGTTCAAAATTATTAGGAAAGGAACAGGAAGATATTTGCCATTTTGGTCCCTGCAGTTCAAAAAAAAAAAAAAAAAAAAAAAATATTTGAACTAAAAGTCACAGAGAAAAACAACAGTATCCAGAGGCTTGGAACAGCTTATGTACAAAGAAAGACTGTATCAGAGGGGTTTCTCCATCTTGGAAAAAATATGCTTTAAGACAAGAATAGAACAGACATCCATATACTTACGAACAGAATCAGTAATATAAATACAGAATAATCCATTATTTCTTACGAAAACTGAACAGAGAACACTATATAAAACAATCATGTGTAGGCATAAAACACATGGAAGTCTTTCACAAAACCTGGTGAAACTGCAGAACACATTGCCATGGACTATTATGAAGGAGAGAAGAATAATGGGCTTAAAAACTTTCAGACAAAGAAACCAGGAAGAAGCTCCTGAGGATCTAGCATACTTGTTAGCCCAAGTGTAACCTACCATTGTGGAAGCCTCTGAAGCCTGGAGGAGCGTATGCCAGTGTATTTATCAAAAGAAGCAACAGTGTGTCATCTCACGGTATCTTACACTCCTTCTCAAACCATCCAGCACCGATTCCTTGGACAATAAGCTTGATCAAGTTTTATTCTGATCTTGGGTATCAATATTTCCATTGCTATTCAAAGTAATTATCACAAGGGCATCAGGAAGCCAAGACTTGGTTTTCAGCATCTTCCCATAAAGCTCGCGTGACTGTGCAAAGTAGCTCAACTACCAATAGCGTAACATTTGCAGTTATTGCAGAATCAATAGATCTAAACCTATTTAGGTGTTATACTGCTAAAATTAATGTTTAAAACATAGCTTTCCAAAATTTGTATGGTTCCCACAGCAGTAAAGCAGATACTTTACGGAAGCAGAAGGTAACACAGAGAGACTAATGAGAATACAACCTTGTAAAAATTGTACAGCCAGCTTTTTGCCACCAGGTTGAAATTTAAACAGCAAGTCATCCTAAAGCCGTCTCAGTAGAAAACATACATCTTATCTGCACTGTCTCTCTTACTGGGGTCTGAAATACGTACATTCCCTTTGCAAATCTTGTTTATGCATTTCTAGATTGAAGCTTAAGTTAAGTAGTTTGCTTTCTTCTCTCACTCTGGATCAGCGCTGGCACAGAGAACAATCTCACCTTCCCAAACAAGAAAACCTGAAGAAGGGGGTAACTCGTATTAAAACAAACTGCTAGATGGCTCAGTTAAGACCATGCCACTCTTACTTCATTCAGTGCAAGACATAAAATACTGTAAAACTAAAATTGAAAAGGTATGTTCCTTTTTGCCACGCTTCAAATTGATAATCTGAAGAGACAATTCATTAAGTTTCCTTCTTTGAACACACTTCAGAAACCACTACTAAATTCAATGCCTAATTTAATTAAGGTTTGCACTGTAGTATTGCTTTTGCAACACACAAGTAAGGTATATCCATAATAGGTAAAATAATGTACATAAATATGCTGTTACCTAACTCATCACAGTAAATTAATACTTTAAAAGGAAAGCTTATAAGCACTATCATATTTAAGCAATAAGACATAAAAGGGTGTGCATATGCCGTAATAATGACACACCTTAATAATACAAGAAGTATGTCATTATTATCCCATACTACACACCCTAAAATGCTTCAGTATAGATCACATCTATGTATTTAACAAATGAAATTAGGATACTTAGAATAGATGCTTATTTAGTGGCTGATAATCTCAAAATGTTTCATTAAAAACAAAAAAAAACAAAAAAAACCCCACCATAAAACATGCCACCGAATATTCCTGCTCGAGTAACCATTTCTAGCAATTTTTTTTCCGCATCATCATCAAATTACAAATACAGACTGTTAAAAAATACTTGTGTCAACGAATGCACTCACAGCTCCTACAAAAAAAAACAGATTAAAAAACAGAATGAGAGCCAGTGAAAAGGATCTCTTGTTTTCTAGATTTTTGAAGTGTTCTTGCTAGCTTAATGGTGAGTTTTGAAAGACAAGGTGCAGCTAAAAACCTTTAAATAGGCTCTTAAGTTTTTTTGGTTAAAATGCTTTTTTCTTTCCATTTTAACAACCCAAGAAACAGCTTAATAAAACCAATCCATTTCAGTTATCTCCATTATTTCACAGTCTGAACTCAGGGACTGAGGAGTTAAGTGGTTTTAGCTGAACGCCTCCGCAACAGCACTATACTACTTGCAGTCTAAAGCCAAAGTCAGCACAAAAACCCGACATTCGATTATATTTTCCTTAATTATATCATTGTTCACCTTGGAAGTAAACTGAAACACTTTGGAAAAACGTATTATTGAACACTTGACTGAACACTAATTCCTTAGCCTTTGCCACACAAAATACAAACAAAATTATGTTTGTGGCAGCCAGAATAAACAAAATTTAACGCTGATATGCCGTCTTCTTAAACCCAACTGAAATGTATTTAAATATTTATTAATCACATATGATTCCAAAGAATTTATTACTGTAATAAGCTTTCTCAGGCATATTCAAAATAACTCAACTACTTACTTTCTTCAGCTGAGGCATCCTATTACAAAAAACTAACATCAACAATCTTTCAAGCTTGATCAAACTTGACAAAATGATTGTTATTTAATGGATTTCCATTCATTTAATATCTCTTTGGTTATATAAATTGGAAACAGTTTCCCAATTCATGTGAAGTTTTCTCAATTGTATTACAACAACAAAGAAAACTGTAGATATTAATTTATTATTATATTACCAAACAGTCTTCCAACTGCACAGTTGGAAATGCTGCTAATCTTTTAGATTAAAGACATTCAGACTTGAAATGACCAAAACCCCCATCATTTTAAGTAATAATATTGATCAAAGTGGAATAAAAAAAAAAAAAATCTTGACTTTTAAAACAGAAAACTTTGAAGACATGCTTATATAAATAATGCAGCCATAACCAAAACCAGCAACAAGTGATTTTTCCAAGCAATTTTTGTTACTCAGTGCAAATGTGATAACTCACTGTAGATGCTCAAAAGCTTCTGATATAGAAATTGCTGCTGCTAAGACACATTGCTCATATGAGCAAAATACCCAAATTGGGGGTGGGGGGAGAATGTATTCTCCATCCACTTTTTGAGAGGTCTTGCCAATTCCTCTGTTATTTGGAAGAAAGAGATCAAATTCAATACACAAGACATGAAACAGATATGAAAATGCTCTAATAACAAATCTTAAAAATTGAAAATGCCAACAAGCCTCTACAAGTATATTACTGGGCCAGAATGAAGGAAAATCATTGTGAAATAAGATTTTCTGGTATGCAGTTATAGCGAATAATCATGAGGTGATGCCGAGAACTAGACAAATCTGGTATTCGAAGAATGTTGAAAACATTGAGGTCACAAATACACACTGTAACTTTAGTACCCACTTCTTATCCCACTATTTTGATATTAAATCTAATTCAGTCTTCATTCTAAGCTTATAAGCCATGATTTTAATGAACATATCTCTTGTCTACATGCTATAACACATGTGGAAAAGGAAACAGTACAGTTAAAAATGAAGTGAGGTTGATTTTGTGTATGCCACTTACAGAAGGGGAATATTGCTTGGTTTTATAATACTACATTATAACATGGATTTTTCAATAAATTACAAAAGCAGATATTCTCTCTTGGATCAAAATTTTGTACTTACTTATATTTTTCGGAATAAAAGAATGATTCCTGCACTCTTAGCTCACAGGTAAGCCTAAGATAAAGCACTAAAATCATAATCACACTGGGCATTTTTAATATTAAAAGCATATTTGCTTCATTATAATCCAGTGTAATATACTGCCTCAACTCTACACAAAGTAATTACACAACGTGACCTTGTTCCACCAGTTTGTTACAGAGACGCACTAGAATGGATTTGGGTTTAACTGCCTTTACTTAGGTAAAGAGCTAAAACTTTAAGTTCTGAAGACATGGAGACAGGGGGGGAAAAGCAGGAAGTTAAAGCCAGTGCTTATATTAAACTCCCCACAATTTATTGCAGAACAGCAACAGGAATATCAGCAGCTCAGTAAAAAAGCAGATCATTTTATTTTTTTGCGGGGGGTGGTGGGGTGGGGTGTTATTACATATTATTTATTACATTAAAATTGCTTTATTCCTAATTTTATGTATATACTGGTTGCTTTAGTTCAAGTAACTTGGCAGAGATTCAAGTCAGAATATGTATAGTTTCAACAAAAAAGACGACAGACATTTTTCATTTGAGGATAACTGAAAACCTGTTCAGTATCTGAGTGTGATCTGTTTTTCATATCTCTTTTTGTTGACATAAATAAAACATGGTTTCTCATGAAGGTTAAGGAACCAGCTAGTGCAAGGAAAAGATGAGGAAGTAGTTTGAGGACACCCGTATGACAAAACCTGAACAGAAAAGTTTCTTCAAAAACACCAGTAGTACCTTAGTTAGATACATAAATCCAAAAAGATGAGGGGGGGAGGGAGGAATTCACCTCAGGACCATGACATAATTATCAAGTTTATGCTTTTAATACCCAGAGGGGGTTCTTTGGGGTTTTGCTTGTTTATTTTTTTTCTTGAAGTCACACAACTGGAGATAGGTACTGCAATATTTTTACATTAGGGAAACATGCAGAGCTTAGGTGACATTTCAGAGTCCACCCACTTTTTCTTTAACCCCAAGGTAAAACACAGTAGCTACAAGAAACAAACAAACAAGACATGCAGAAACAGGAAATCTGGTAACAGTAAGAGTCATAATCAAAACAAAGACAGTTGAGACCTTGTACAGGAGGTGATGGGAGACGTCATGTCCTATCATCTCAACTTGCACTAAAACCTGCAAGAGTGGTGGTATCTGGTCAGGGAAGTTCTTGAGAATAAGTTCCAAAAGCCACTCAAAATAAGATTTGGGTATCAGCATTCTTCCTCTTTGCCTAGGTTCACACTGCAGCTCAGATTTAATGAGTTGCAGGCATAGAAAGAACTACAAACCGTAAAAGGATCATCATACAAGTAGCATTAACGGCAACTAAAGCCTGAACTGCCTTATCTCCAATTCTGTGAAAGTCGGAGCTTCAGAGATCCATACTAGAGGCCAGTTCAAATGCTCAATTTATTACTCTATTGCTGAGGTAGAAAAAAACCTCCTTTACAGCTTATCCTGGTGTCCATTACAGCTAAATGAAAGCACCTGTTCAAGTGATCCTACAACAGCATGTCCTTGAAAAACATAAATGCACTGCAACCAAACACACCTGAGAGGTCTCTCTTAGCAACATTAAACAAGGCTGTAACACTTCATGGACCACAGTGCAGCATTAACACCTTCATCTTGCCCCTTCGAAAGGTTTTGGCCTGCCTCAGTTTATTTCTGACATTCATAGAGCAATGTAGACAGAGAAAGAAGAAAAGTTTTACTAGGACAAGTCCAGGTAAACTGCTGACAAAATCATTGGTTCCACAGTACTGGTTCCATACTCAGAATTCATTATAAGAAGCCATGTTTATGGCAGATCCCTACTCAGGAGATTTCAATGCAAAGACAAAAATTCTTCATCAGTGACTAGCCCTAAAATAAGCACTTCGAAAACAGATCTGAATATATTTATATTTTTCTTCTTCCTCTTAATACAAATTGTATTTTGTATATAAACGTAGATTATTTCTTTACTCTTTTACTTTACTATGATCAAAAGCGAACTCCATAAAATTACTATTTACTGACTTTTACTTAAAATAAGGACGTTTCTGCATTAAAATTCTTATAGTCATTTACCAAATCCTGACTAAAATCAGGATAGCAGAACCATATCAGAAATTACTGAAGACTATATTATTAAAGAATAATACAGGAGGCAGAGTGCCATCTAAATAGCCTAGTTCCTCCCTTTTATATCTTCTAACCTGCAAGTTCATTCATAAACTTTTCCTTTCCATCTACAAATACCAAGTTTTGTATAAAAGAAAACAATATGCTACATGTTATTAGAAAATAGCCAAAAGAGTCTGTACAATAAAAACTGAAAGATCTGAAAGTGGTTTTGCCAATTCCATGCAATTAGTCAAAAGACAGCATCAACATGCTGTACTGAAACAGTATTAAGTAGTCTTTGCTTTATAAACAAACAATCCAACACCCCCAACCTCAGGATTTATAAATTCAACTCTTTTTGACACTTAAGTTAGTGATGGTGCTTGAGGCCAACATGCTGCTTTTGAAAAAAATTGGAAATAAGCCTCCAAGTCCTTTCCCTAAGACTCTGCATGGCGCACACTCAGACACTGAACCACTGAAATCAGCCACTTTCTCCCCAAGCATGCATAGGTGCTTGTGCCAGGTGTATGTTTAAACCATCCAGCTGCTCTGCCCTGTACAGAGTCCAGAATGGAAAACCAGGAGTTATATGAATTGGAAATACTGGTGGGTTTTGTTTGGGGTTTTTTTGGCTTGGTTCTTTTTTGTTGTTTGGTTTTTATAACATACTAGGAATAAGCACTGATACTGTATAAATGCATCACAGAAGTTTTCCAGTTTAAGAAGTCAAGCTTTAAAACCACTGAGGTGATTTAAGCCAGCAGAATAATGCTGCATCAAACAGAACAAAACTTATGAAAAGAGTACAAATTAAAAAGCTAGTCAAATTGGGGGGTTAGGGGAATATCATGATTTACAAGTACTTGGGATTAGAAATTCTTAGCACAAAAAGTATCAGCTTTAACAAAACACAAACCTTTAACAAATTTGTTCAGAAAAACGTAAAATAGTCTTTATTTTCCATTACTCTGTTTTCTTGAACTATTAGAAAACATTCCGAACTGATTTATAGTCATAGGAATCAACTTCACAGATAAATTATTTCTGGATTCCCAGAACACATTCAATGACCCAGTTCAAATTTCACAATCTTGTATTCAGCCCAATAGACTGTATTTGATTAGATGCATGTTATCTGCCTTTCTGGTCCTTCACACAACCCTAGAAAGGATCGCTTTGTGACAACTAGATATATAGCTATGAATTCAATAGACAACCGTCTTGCTTTCTGGCTGTCTCCAAAACCACACAAATTCTCAGCTCCCTGCACAAACACACAGGAAAACCAAAACAAACAAACAAAACCCCCCAGAAGCTTCAGTCAAAAAATTGCCTAAATTACAGCACTTCAAGCATAAAAGAAGTTCAAATTTCTTACAGAAGGCTGACAAATAATTATCTGTAATAATGAGCTGAAACAAAACACGGGAATTTTAAACAACAAATTGGTAAGTGGTTCTGAGGTACTTCACTTCAGTGCCTTCCTCTATTGTTAAATTTGTCCAAGTTTCATTTTCTCTCTTCCTTGCTGATAGTTACAGGAACCTGATCCGATGGTGACAAAAAGAACTCTTAAGAAAAAGCTTGCTGTAGTTACCAGATATGACAAACACCTGAAAATCATGCCTAAAGACAAGATCTCATCTCTCATGGTAATCCACACAGATTTCTTCGTTCATCGCCACTCCAGTGTCTCAATTTGGCATCTTCCCAATGAGTTACTACCGTTTCTTTCTGCAGAGTAGCAAACAAGCAGGCAGATAGACAGCCAAAGCCTTAGCTTTTCAGATTAACAAATCTAAAAAGAACCTCAGGAGACTATCCAAACTAGTCCCCTTTTCATGCCACACTATTAGCCTCACATAAGTCACACCTCGTAAGTATCTAACATTAAAAACAAATAATACTGCTCAATAATTTCATTCTAAGTAGAGTGAGCTCCACCTATTTAAACGTTTCCTACTGTTTACACCAAATCTTTGCTATAGATTCATTATTACTCACCTTGTTCTCTAAGGACAAGGAGAACAGTCTATTCTCTTCCTTTTATTTATCTGAAGTCCTCTCATGTCTAATCACTGGCCATCTCAGAATACCATTCACCTTTTTTCAAAAGCTAAACTTCCTTGATTCACACAGCTCAAGTTGCACACCACTCTCATTTGCCAAGAGGAAGGATGTGGAAATGCTGACACCTGTATACTACTAACTTAGACAAGGAGAGTCAACTGCATATGGCACAAGAAACAATTGGAAAATAGTAGTTTTGTATAACAACAGATCTGGATGTTACTGTGCACATCAATACATCTCCATTCATTTCTGTGTATTTGGAACAATACCAAAACAGTGCTGTAAACCCAGAAAGTATAGCACTTAGTACTTTTAACTTACTTAAAAGTGTACACTGCTTTTTGTCTTTCTGCTGCTTGCAGTCCAAACTTATATGATTTGTCTTCATATAGAATTATTCTGAAATAATTTTCAATGATGACTAGTCCAAAGTGGAATAGGTCACTTGAGTAAAGAACCTCTTCTGATGTTAAGAACATGTTCAGCTATTCAAAAACATACAGCACTTTAAGGTCCTGTGTTGCATTCATCCAAGTTAACTTTCAAGCATAAACAAACATTTTTGCAAAAAGACAAAGCACATCCATAATGAGGCTATTTTATAAAGTTTTCAAGGAAAATAAAGCTGAAAATAATTAAAAATAAAAATTTTCCCATAATTTTTCCACTCAAAAAATGAAATATAGTAGGATTTCCACTCCTCAGTTTTGGTTTCTGGAGTTATAGTGCATTTTCATATCACGTGTTTGAGTAATATGTTGCTCCCCCTTTTTAGTCTGGACCATTTCTCAGTTCCTCTAAATAAGCGTGAAAAATATTCACAAATGTTTACATGTTCACACTGAGCACATACAGATAACAGAATAAGCTGACAGGGAAAAATTTCTTACTGAAACATACTAGCCACAAATCCATTTATTCCAAGCGTATTATACACTCTAGTCTTGTACCCTGTGAAACTGAAGAGCACAAAGAATGGTGCATAATTCTGCAGACTCTCAAATCTCAGAGAAGCACATGGGGAGAGAAAAATGCCACATCTGTGCGAGAATCCTAGACCAGCTGGACACAGGCAGACAGGACTGTTGAGGGGAAGTACTACAGATCATTCTCAAATACCCACAGGAGAGGGAACTCAAAGAGTAAGAATGATGATACTGATATGGTTCCATCATCGTAACAATATTTAAATGAAGCACAATCACATTTGCATCACTACATTCAGTGAGTACCTCCACTATCTCCATCATAGGGAGTTTTGGGTTTGTTTTTTTTTTTAAAAACAAGGTTTAAAACATTTAATAATCAATATTTCAGGACCTTCAGGAAAAGGAGCGTCTCCAGGAGACTTCTCACAGACAAGTCTATTAATTATAAGCTGAAAAGACCAAGATGCTCACAGAGTTTTGTAAATGTTACAACACCACATGACTTAACCGGGTCTCAGAATCTCCTCTGCTTCACTATTATGCAAAAACCCCACAAACAGGGACTTACAGAAATGTCCAAGTTGAAGTCTTTCCTCTAATTTTTAAAGAGGATGAGAAAAACTTATGGAGACGTAATATGGACACTGAATCACACACAAAGTTTAGGTGAAAAAGACCATCTTATGCAATCAAGTATTATTTGTGGAGATGACAGATACCAAGAACGAAGAAAAGCATCCCAAATCATTCTATGATACTAAAAACATCTGCACTTCTTAAGAAAGCTTATAAAAATGGCTTTCTCCTCCAGAAGATTTGAAAAGAATTTCACTTTAAAAGTCTT
>VYXH01003067.1:75683-110854 GCA_013397275.1 Burhinus bistriatus
GGGGGAAGGCTGTCTTAAAACATTTTCACACTTACAAGAAAGGTTACACTTCAAAACACTCTATTTTTAATAATCTCCATGGAAAGATTACAGAATTGAAATTCCAAACAGGTGTCACTTCAATATTTAACCATTTTTACTAAAAATGTTGACTGTATTATAAAGTGTTCCCTTTCCCCCCCGAGTTGAAAAAAACCCCCAAAATAGATAGAACATATTAATTGATCCCTTTTACAGTATTTAGTCAATTAAGACCAAGTTTTGCTACACAGGGACTACTTGCAAGACCTTAGATTTCAACACAAAATAATTTTACCCCACTAGTCTACAAAATCCAGGAGCTAAAATCCACTCAGTAAAAGCAGTGGGATTCTAAAACCAGAACATAACTATTTTACAGCACAGCAGAGACATCACACCACATTTATGGTACTCTAAGATTTCCACTGGAGGCTAATATAGACAAGTTAAAGGAATATAAACTAAATCCGTAATATAACTCCGATAAAAGTTAGCCATACTTTTGCTATCATCGGTTTCTACTAACTGCTGAAAGCACCTGTACTGCAACATAATGAAAATGAAAGAAGAACACAATGCAATTCTAAGTGCTACACTGAGCTGTGTCACGCAGTTGTTCATTAAATAATTACATATGTAATGATTCTTGAGAGGTAAAAAAAGTTTGAGGGGAAAGAGCAAAAAAAACCTCACAAAACCAAAATCTCTGCAGCTGACCAAGTGCGCAGAAGGTTAAATGGATGTTGCAGACAACCCTTTATTCAGGTCCTTAAAAGCATTAACGTTGCAGAAAAATTGGCTTACAGATCAGCTAGCTAAGACTGAAGTATTTAAAGATTAACCCCCTTAAAACTTTAATCACTTCAGGCCTTAACTGGCTAATCTGCAACCCAGTTTGTCTCTTACGTCTTATTTTAAATAAGTAGTAAAATGCTCAAGTATCAGATTTTTTTCCGAGAAAAGATGTCTTATACCAAAGGGGTAAAACAAAAACAACACAAAGTGATTAGCACTGGAATTTCAAAAGTATTACTTTTGACAATATGTGTAATGGTTTTCAGAGACTCTGCACTGGGAATCTCCAAAAGTTTCGGAGTTCCCTACTTTAAAATCTGACTTAATTTAAAAACATGTTCAATGGACTGACAGAAATTCTATTTTTCGATGCAACTCTGAAGACAAATTAGTTGGGGTTTTTGGGGGGTTTTTTGATAGTTTTCTTCTCCCCAACCCAATTGTGAAGCTCCAACAGCAGTGTATATTCACTTAAGATCTCATAGGTGTAGCTGTCACTTGTAAATTATGTATATCATCATGAAGTGGAAATCTGTACAGGACTATGAAGTTGGGTTTTGTCAAATGACTGAGGTCTGACAAAATACAGATATACTTTGAAAATACATTAATACCACTTCTTACTCGCATTTGATTTTTTTTTTTTCACATCTTCAGTCAGTTGGAAGTTGAAAGTTGAATTTTATAAAAGACATACTTCACATCTATTTAAGAGTTCATAGCTGAAGCTACTCAAAGGTGCAGAAATGCTAAAATCAACAGCAAAGATAAGGCTCTACACAAAGGAGTAATATGCTTATTCCAACACCACCAACCCCTCCTCCTCTAGGAGGAAGCAGGCACCCTACCAGTTCTCAATGGAACACATACAGCCTTTCTTCAGAAGCATTTCGCTTAGTATCATAACACAGGTAAACTATCTTCAAAGGACTGTATTAAGTAACAGTTTTTACAATTTACATTTTATAATTTAAGTAATTATTTGGATAGATGATTAGCTTGTCCAGAAATGTATGTTCATTTCTATACATGCACATACTTGAAATGAAAATTACTAATTCATTACATTACCACTACCACCACCACTACTGGTTACAGTGGGAAATTTTCTTCCCTGATACTCAAACTGCACAAACACATTATATCTAGTTTAAACTTAAGACAACTTATCTATTTCTAGGTATGACTTTCATTGGCCTAATTAACATTAGTCTCCCAAACACTGAGTAATGCAGATGACACAGTTTAGCTAATTTAGCCCTGGGACATAAATGAGTTTACAGTGTAACATTACATACCAAAGCTTCCTCCTTTGATGTACAACTAGTTATGATGTCTAGAAAGGTATACAGCAGAATTAAAACTGGATTATAAATAAGAAATATATGCAGAAACACACATTCAACCAACATACTCTTTCAAGGATTCTTTCTACAAGTGAGAACAAGAAGTTTGACTATCCTAATTTTAAAATGCTCTCTGTCTCGGCTGATTTTAGAAGGTTATTTTTAAACTTAAGCTGCATCTGTGTAAAACTGAAATAACTTCTCTGAAACAGATAGACTATGGAGAAGGACACCCAAGCATGTTCATTTAAAATATCATGGGGGGCAACTATCAGATTGGTATGTTCTAACTGCATTCTTCTGAAAACCAATGACTTAAATGTTTTTAAGCCAAGTACTTTATTAATTTTAAGAACAAGTATAAATCTCTTTACTCCTCAAAAGTCATCTTACTTCCATGAAACTTGAGGAAATTCACTGACTTGTATTGGTCAGTAAACTGCAGACGGACTGCTATTTGCCAGTAAACTGAAGATGTTCAGATTCTAAGCTGAAATTATAAAAAATGTTTCCTGTATCCCTCTTGAACAACCACAAAAGTTTCCAGCAAATCGAAGAAGAGCATCTTACTGCTTTTGAAGTAACAGTTAGTATGTATGACACATAATATGAACAAATATCATACCTTATTCTCAGTTATATCTCACAATTGAACAAATGGTAAAAAGTGTTAGGGCCCTTACTAGCTACTGTAATGATCAATAATCCCTTACAAAAAAACTTCAGCTATGTTTCACAGCAATTTGCAGATGGCTCACTTAGCAAAGTTCCTGTACTCAGTTATAAACAGAACAAAGCTAATAGCTGTGAAGCCATTAAAGAAATGGCAAATGCAAAGAGTGTACGATTAAGAAAAATCTCTTTAGGTAATTCGATGAGATGCAGAAAAGTAGAAGCTCTAAAAAGATGCACTGACCAAGACCTACTGACAGTATCCTTCCCTTAACAGAGAATCATGGCTTTGCTCATTTACACTGACAACCAGAAGACACACAATTTATTTAACCAGACAAATTAAAACACTTCAATAAAATTTCATAAAGTATATTTCTGTTGAATTTTGGACAACGTGTTTATTTCATAACTTACGTGTTTGTTAAACAAGACCAGAACATAGCTAACATGCTACAAACATAAAAACAGAAACAGTGTAAGTAACTCTTAATCCTTTAATACAGAATGCATATATACCAAATATAACACTCTTCAGTAGAAGTTCAAGCTGCAATTACATTTTATAATGACCCAACTCTCTACATATTTGCATCAAATTAACAAAACTACAAATATAGTCAAGGCTAAAAGTTGAACTATGAGTGGACACCAGCTGAAAATAAAGCATGGAAGGCAGCAATAAGGGAAGCTTTAAGCATTTTAAGCTTAAATGGTAAAATTATTTAGAATCTCTTTTTCCCTGACTGAGAGAAGCTATTCTCAAAATGATCCCTTTTCACTCAGTCAAGGGCAGGTCCATTAGGCACAGTTTTTTCCCACGTTAGGTCATTTTTCAAAACTGGGCTCAACTAAATGAAAAATATTATTTGCAGTGGTTTTATTATTTATCTTAAAAATCACCTGCACAACTCCTCTCTCTACATTGTCTTAATTTATGTCTCAGAAATCTGATCGCACAAATTCAAGCCCAGAGGGGTGGGGGGCATGCAGGGTTGAGGAAACAGAAGAGCCCTCCACAAAAGTCTCAGAGGATTTTGTCTATTAGTTTTTGGCTGAAGCTTGGACTAATGGCATCTCTACAAGCTACGGAGATCACAGTGGGTCCAAACAGGCATTTTCCATCTTAAAGTACTAAAGCTTGGGGGCAGGCAAAGGTCTTTGCCACTATTTCCCCCCACCTTGTTTCATAAAATGCCATTAACAACACGATGGGAAACAACTATTAGATCACATCACCTGTTAGATGCCAAGATAAATTATCTGATTCAAACTATATTATTCTGCAAAACAACTTAAAAAAAAAAATTCCAAATGGCCAAATTCACAGGCAAATAATTTGCTTTACGAAAGAGTGAGGGGAAGAGGGGAGGTGGGTGGGGGCAGGGTGGTGAAATCTTCACCAATCTTGAGAAGACTCAAAAAAAATCAAATCTCCCTTCAATCCTATCACTAGACATGAAAAGCTTTGACCTTTTTTTCCTTCATGAAAACACAGTGAAGAGAGCTTAACACGTTTTTCAGATACAAACCATTGCTTTTTTTTTCCATTTCAGGGAAACCACCTAATTCCATAAAGATCATTCACTCAAAGGAGAGGAAGTACACTTAAGAGGATTTTAACTCAAATTGCTCATAGAACTAAGTGCTATTCATAATATGTCTGCCTTCATTCTCATATACATTTATGTCAACTATTCTATTCTTACCTTCTTTCTCCTTTTTTCCCCCCAGGTTTGTCTATTACTCTCTTAATGATATTAAAGCTGCCCTTAAGGTGACAAACAGAAAACCGTAACACAGCTTTTCTCCATTCCTTTCCACGAACCAACATTGATTCATGTTACACTCATCCAAAACCTTGAAAAAAACATCCTGCCAAAATCTGAGTTCCATAAGTGATTTACTTTAGTACTTGATCTTTGCAATATCTCTAACTCCTCAATCTTAATTAAAATTTTATTTCCACATTTGGAAAGCAAATCAAAATTTCACTAATTTTGCCAACTGGCTGAATAGATGTCCTTAACTTTTTAAGTCGTCAGTTTTCATTTTATTTGGAAAGTTTAAAGCCTTAACGGCTTTGTCTAATGACCTACTTGAGAACTGATACAGAAATAATGTTTTGTTCAATCAAGAAAAAAAAAATCTTCCTTTAGAAAGGTATTTCTTGTAGTGCTAACATCCTACAATTAAACTTAAATAGGAAATAACATTTGGGTACAGATATTTCACTTAAGAAGCTTCACTGCTTTAAGAGAAGCTGTGATTGTTTATTTCAAAACATCACTGGAAGTCCAGACACATTACTTTGTTTGAAATAGGTAAGGAAGATCTGTACGACAAAATAAATCTTAGTACAACTCAAATGCTTGCAGCTGTTTAAGGCAAGATCAAACCACCTAGTTCAACCCCAACAGATTGGTTAAAAAAAGAAAACACCCCTAAACCTTGGCAAAGTTTATTTCTCTTTTAATGAACTACAACTGTGTGTTCTATACAAAAAAGCCACTTATCTGCACTCAGTCAGCAGTCATAAAGCACATGCTGGCTAGGCACGTATTAAGTAAAGAATTACCAGCTAAAGCAAACAGCAATTGCTATACAGAGTGGTATAATGTTGTAACAGTAGTAGAAACACTTCAGAGAAAGCAGGAGCTTCCATTGTTTCAGCACAGCACTACATTGCCAAATGTAGTATTATGCAATTGTACCACAAACACTGTAACTATCCCGTCACGTGTATCAGAAATAATGCTTACACCAGTAATTAATGTATGACATCCCCCCAAAACATAAGGCTTATACTTGACTATGAAGAAATTAAAACCACACTGTTGAAGAAAATGAGCAACCGGTCGCGTACACCAGCACACAGGGAGTAACATAAACCTCTGCTACACCGGAGAGCAAGGAGTAAACACCAAGATCCCCTCCCCTGTCTCTCTCTGGAGAAGACAACACATGGCCAATGGCTTGTTATGACTAAGCACATGAGCGGAGCACTGGTCGAAAGGTATCATACTGGTAAAAGCTTGCTCTGTGTAATAAATTCAGTGAAGAGTCAGTGTCTTTGTCCTCTGCAGCTGATTTTGTCCCACAGTACAAAGACTTCTATTGCAACATTTCCTATGGGCCATCTCCTTCTCTAGCTCGTCCCATCCCAGAAGTTCCTAAGTTCACAGCAGTAAGAGTTTCACTCTTGACTTCTCAGAAATCTAATTTGCAGAGTATGACCACAGTATTTCACTTCTCTGCAGGATTTTTAGAGCTATACGTTTAATGAATCCCTGATCCAGATGAGTAAGATATACCTTTTCACTGCATCTCACAATATGAGACCAAGGAAGAGAAAGAAGTGGTACTTGGTGAATTCTCAGAGAGAGCGTTTAAAATAGATCACTGTACACTAGCCTTGTTCAGTGTACTGTTCTTGTAAGCACACATTATGCCATCTGTCAAGGACAGAATACTGGGTAAAGACCGACCATTTTAATCAAGCCAGTTTACTGGGATATTATTTTTAATTCTTTTTTTAGTCTACAGTATACAAATACACATTTGTATTTATTTGAATATGACAATGAAAAGGCATCTGCCATCTGAAGGATGCTTCTAAAAATGTAGTCAATGATAAAATTATTGACACAAATAAACATTTCTTTTAAATACACTACTTCTAAATTTGCAGCAGACTTCTGTATTCTAGGAATATCTACTTAGCAGTACAGACCAGAATAAATTATCTTCTGTTAGCCAAATTTATTATTTTTAAAGCTATTATCTATCCCCTCCACTCATGTAATTTCTATCCATTCCCTGATTATTGCATGAAAGCAGATGTATCTTCCACTTGTATGTGAAAGAAATTCTAAAAACTACAAAATGTAATGCAAACTTACCAACTCTATTCCCTGTGGAAAAGGAGTGTCTTCCCAGTCCTTCTGAGGAAATCTTTGTATTATTTTTCCCAAACCTTCTGTTGGGCCTGCTGAAAGATAAAATTTAATTACTTAGAGGCAAACTGGTGGAATTTAAATCGCCATAGATTCGAGAATATTTTCAGAATATACTCAATGTTAGGAAATGTTTCGCCACAAGAGGTGGAACAGGCTCCTCAAATGTGTCTTGCAAGTCATATAATAAATACAGTCTTAATATTCTCCAGTAGTAACACAAGGAGTGACTATATGAAATGAAGCTGCAAGCTGCACCCAGCCTATGCCCGTCATTCATGTTTCCAAAGTGAGAGATGATTACTGGTAATTCTAGTCTCTCTCTCTACAAACAGTAGTAAATTAAAAACTAATATAATGAATAATGTGATATTTTAAAAGAAATCAAACAATTGTCGACAAGCGGTCTTCACAAAAGAAATCTATAGATTAAAAATCCACATGATTTTTCCAGGACACTCTAGTTCCTTGCCAGTATTTCTCGTTGGTTTCCTTGGACAAGTCAGCAGTGATTTTCTACACAGAAAGGTGTCGAGAAAAACTGCTAATTTCTGATAACTTCTCTGATGCAATTGTCTTTCCCCCCACCCTACCCCTCCTTTTTTTAAAGCCACAGTGCTATAGATAGTAAGCCCTTCAGAAATAACAAAAATATTCAACTGTAGTGTCTCGTCATCCTGAATGGTACAGGAATGCACATACAAACGTGAATTTCCTTCTTCTCTTGCTGAAGTCCTGGAGTAAATATTGAAAAAATCATAACTTTTTAAACTGAATTTTTGCTCTGGGATACACCAGAATATAATGTCGCAAAGTGAAAGCAATTTTTATATTTATCAATACTATCCTGATGGAATGTTGAAAGCTAGGACCATTTTGAACTAAGCCACTACACAATGTAAAGCATGCAATCAATAGCTTTCAACTTATGTTTTCCACATTTACAGCATGGTACAATAGTGGGAAGAATGACCTTTTCTCTTGCACGAATCTTTCTTTTTGCTACAGAAAAAAAAGCAAATTCTCTGCTTTATTTATCTTACAAATATATGAAACAAATTGAAAAATTAATATTATTCTGATTTCTGAAGGAAACTGCTTTAACACGGCCAAATATTTCACAAGCACAAAGACCTGTCTAACATTCCACACACATTTTAAACCTAAGAAAAATAAGATTTCTGTGATAACATTACCTATCCATCAGTCTTCACTCTAGCAATTTCTGCATCTCTTGGATGATTTCAACGTAAGTTTAGAGGTAAACAAACACAAAATACACACATTCTCGCAAGTCAATCGCTGGGTAGAGACAACAGGCCCAAACTCCTGTTCTTTCCTCTGCTCTGAAGAGAAGGAAAAAGCAGCAGAGCTGAACAGTTACCTCTTCTGCCAGGCAGCACCCACCCAGGCAATAAGCAGTTACATTCAAACGGACCAAGCAGAGCACACACAGCTCTAGACTACCACCGTATTTGCATTCCCTTACCCAGCAAGTGGATCACAGGGAAAACAGGGTAGGTAGGAAAAGGAAGCAAGCTGGTATCACTGCAAGCATGGATAAAGGTTTGATTTAAAATAAAAGCAGATGCTTCAGAAACCAGTTTTCATTAAACTATACATAAAGCTTCCTAAATAGCAAAGTTGAGATTTGCAACCATTTAAAGTGTCTTTTAATAGTTCTAACAATTTATGCTGACTCATCACATCCAGTTGGATCACCCTTTCTCTAAAGTTGTATTACAATGCTTTGAGATTAAACACCTTGATTTTTAAACATTTTCTTGTGAAATTCTCAAAGCTATACTTCAATATTATGAAACAGTACAAATTCTGCATTAGTAGTAGCAGTCCATATGGGTTGCTTCCTCTGCAGACACCCAAGCAGCAGCAGCAATGAATACATTATTTTCCTTGCTTTACCATAAAAAAAAAAAAAACAAAACACCCAACAATTTTCAGTCTGACAAAACTCAAGTCTGCTAGCATAAAGCAATTCATAAATCAATGTTATGGTGGGAAAAAAAATGTTTCCTTTAAGCTTCCTTCTAATTTACAGTTTGAGTTTGCTTCTGTCTTAAAACCCACAATAGATTTTACAAAGCATTAGGTAGAATCAATCTGACAATTTAGTAAGAACTATTTTCTCCAGTTTATGTATATTTACACTTAACATTCTATGATTTTCTCTTGAAAATAATTTAGGAACAGATGTTCTTGGTACAATGGGCATAGAAACTACACAGAGTAAACTCCACACAGCAATCTCTACCCCCAGGAGAGCACATACTGATTGTGATTCCCAAGGGCAGCATGCTGAAGAACTACAATCAAACTGAGTTAGCTACAAGGTGTAAGTAGTAGTAAGAGCTGTAATCAGCCAGTTAAAAGCCAAAGGAGATATCATATTTAGAGAGAAGATGCAGAGGTGCTGAGAAAGCAGTTAGGATATGCCAGAAACCAAGGAATAAACACGGACATTGCTGCAGTTTTTGTAGTAAAAGGGAGCTCCATATCTATTAGACTGTAAGAATTGAATGGGGTTATCAATCACTTGTTTCACTTGTTTAAGATCAAGTGCTGCCTCAGGTACTCTTTCTGACACAGCATCTTCTACTGAATTATCACTTCTCTCCCCCCTCTGTTTCACCTCAACATCCTTCCAAAATGGAAAGGCTTTACCATTCCCTCCCTGAACAGCTCTCAGAAGAGCTGTTACACACCTTCCCTCCTAAGGCAAGCAAAGATACTCCTGTATTTCTCCTTTCTTCTACAGACATCCAAGTCCCTGTTTCCTTCTTCCATGTGGAAAAAAAAGAACAGAACAGCTACATTTTCAATAAGATATGGCAGGAAATGATAAGTATTTTGTTGCTAGCATGCAATAAACAGCCTTTAACCTTCACTGCTCTCCTCTTACCTTTCACATTTGGTACCCTGCTCAGAGAACTCCTCTTTCCTCCCATTCCTTTATGCAGTCACCTACTTGATAACCTCTACTACTTTCTTCTTCACCCTAAGAGGGCTGTTCCTTCACTGACTCAGTATCAGAACTTCTTCCCTTGTTGAGCTAAAAGTCTCAAATTACCATGTTATTTGCTTTTCATAAGTCATAGCTTTGTCAAATCTCTTCTTCCTCTCGTTCTAATGCTGGCAGGTGGAGCAAGGAAGAAACAGCAAACAAATGCAGCCAAGACAGCAGTGAGCACAAGCACTCTCCAAGTAGAGCAGAACTTGTGATTGAGAGGCCAACAGCAAGAAAAGGCAGAACGACCAAGATCAACAGGAGATACCTAGAGTTCCTGGAAAAGAAGTATCAAAGAATTACATCAGCAAAAAGTGTTCAGCTCTTGCTATGTATAAGTCCCCTGAGTTTCTCTGTGGGAACACAGGTGACATTTTTTCACTCTGAATCCACACCAGTTCTCAAAAGACTGAGACCTCTGACACTACCACCTACACCTATAAATAATGAAATCCAGGAAAGCAGCTCAAAATTTCATCCCCTCCACCATGCTTTGAAGCTACCGATCGTTCTAGTTCTCTTTTTATTAGACTGCTAGAAGGACACTCCCTACATTACAGTATAGGAACTTCTTTTAATTCAGAAATTAAGAGATGTACAATTTTATTTTTTTTTTTTAATTTGTATTATTCACTCCTGTTTGTCAAAACGTTATCAGTCTTTTTAGGTCACCTTCCTTGGAAGCCCACTAATGCTGGCCACCAGTGTTAAAAGACCTTACTGCATGTAATTCCATTTTGCTTTCAAGAAGGATTATAAACCTCAATAGCAATTTACCTGAAAGAAATGCACCTCTGAACATTTTCTGAAAGCCAGGTTGAACTTCTTACGCTACCTGAACTTGCACTTCAGTTCATCTCTAGGATCACAGGGAAATCATTCCAAAACAACTAATAGTTAAATGAAAGTTTCACATGCTGAGGAGATACCTTGATATCATTATATATAGAATAAAATGTTCCAAGTACTATTTAGAAAAAAATCAATTTGCACATTTCTGCACATGCATTATTCTTCTCTTAAAGTCTCAAGTAAAGCCAAGGTGAATCCTTAACTAGATTTTTAGCCTGCACCTTAAATCCTTCTACTTTCAAATTGTTTTACTCCTTCTACAACCAAACACTCCAACATGCTTCAAATTTTTTCAGCTGGAGTATTGAAGGCAGGTAGAGGATGCTTTCAAAATTGTTATCAACTGAATGCTTTATCATGGTCCAACTGAAGCCACAGTTTTGAATCTAATTGCGTAACACTTCTTAGTAAGTTACTAGACTTAAAAATAAGACACACAAAGATGCACAAATACACACAAACTGCTTTGGCTTGCTCTTACTTCAGCAGGAAGCGCTTTCATGAGAAAAAAAAATGGGGAGTAGCAATAAGCTCTAGCCACTTGGAGCCTGGTTCAGAACATTCCAAATAGTTTTACAAGGTGACTTAAAAATATAATAGAGCACACCATCATACTGAACTATATTCTCCTTGTAGTTTAGATTACCATCAGTATGATAATATGTGTTAAATCACTCTAACTACTCAACAGATTCCGAAATTTGTCTTTAGCATTACCTAGTAGATTTAGCTATTCATGCATTAGGTCTGAAATATCACCTGCTCTAACCAGCTTAATATATCCTCAAAGATAATTACCAGATTCTACACAGTATATATGGACAAAGGCTTGTTTATTAACAACTGGCTGCTTCATAGATGACCCACTACTGTCACAGGAAAACCAGTCTTGACTCAGGGAACTAGTACTTCAATTTAATTTATTGCCAATCAAAGTCAAACTTCTGACCACTGATTCAGGTACAAAGACGACAATAAACAATTAAACAAATATCTGGGATCACGTTTTTTCTCTCCCTTATCAGGTTCAACTTCAGTCCAGCACTTCTCCTCCCCACTCCCTAATCGATCCATCCACCCCAAATGGTGAGCAGCACAGGAGGTTTGGGTCATACACATAGCGGTTTTATTCTGCCATTCTTTGCCTCTGATTCATTTTCTTCTGCTCCAGCACGGATCTACAGGCTATAGTCCGTCCAGGGGCGTTCCCAACCCAGAACAGGTTGCCAGTGGCCAGCGTCCTCGGGGGATGTGCTTCCTTTGGCATGAAGCACCTCCTTCCAACAGTGCATCCCTAGCTGTATCCCCAGCAATGTCCCCTTCCACATCTCCTGCCTCTCATGGCTGTTGCGCTGTCTTAAATACATGTGAGCAGATGTGCCACTGGCTCCTCGAGCTGGCTGAGGTTTTGGCACACACTGGGCTGTTTACACCGGTTTCAAAGCTGGCTGGAAACAGCTGTGACTGGAACAGAGCAGTTCCTGACCTCCTCTCATACAACTTGCCCCCTGCTCCCAGAACTCAGTAATTTATGCCCAGTACAGTTATTCCTAATTTTACCATCTTAGAGGCCACTGTTGGGAAATCACTCTTGAAAAAGAAACACTTTCTATCTACCTCTAGTTCAAGTGCAACTGATTTTGTATTCAACTAATCAAAGAAATTAGAAAAGGATCCTTTTCAGAAAGGCTCACAGAAGTCTCAAAAAAAATGGAGATATTAAACAAAGTTAAAGCCCACAGCAGTTAACATGAATCTTCAGGAAATTATCAACTTAAATATAAAGAAAGATCAAAGTTGGAAAAAGGAGTTTATGGAAGGACACATGAAGGATGCATCATAGAAATGCAACACTTCAAAGAAAAAAAATTAGTGAGTAGTTCTGTATCCAAGATATAAGCATCAGAAAAAATAAGAAAATAAAGTATTAACATTCATCACGTGAATTAAAAAAAACCAACCAACCAAAACAAACAAACAAAAAAACCAAAAAAGCACTGTTAATCCTTCCACAGAAAAGTCCTGTGATAGAGATTTACAAACCTACTTATAACGCATAAAATCAAACTATTTCACGTGGTTTCTTAAATTGTCTACAATACAGATGGATGGGAAACACTCTTTCCATCCCACTAGAATTTGGTTTGGTTTTGGGCAGGGCAGGGGGAGCAGGACTTGGGGTTTTTTTTAGTGAATCTGCACTCCTTCCAAATCAGGGCAATTCTTCAAAATCTCGGAGTTATATATGTTCACAATTACAAAGTAAAATTCATTGTAATTTGATCAATTTGGAAAATAAATAAAATTATTATTTTCAAATACACAAGTTACTGAACTGCAAGTTGCATTCTTTGTGAAAAGTTTAAACTCAAGAACACTTGAAAGAATCTCCATTCTACAGGCAGCGAGGACCTGGTCTGCTATTGCCACAAGAAGCTTCTAAGTTTGACTGGAAGTGTACTTCACCCAAATACAGAGATTTACATTTAATCCTTTTACAGAAGGCAAAAAGATAGATAGATAGAAAAGGTCTGTCTTATGAACTCTACTCCTTTACATGAATGCAAGTATACAACAATTTGCTTAATGCTGCTACACAAGATTAAAACCTGTGCAAGAGAAGACTCAGGAGGTGCACTCCCATTTAATAATAAAAGCAATTCAGTACAGTATGCTCACCACATTTTTCCAGTACTTTATATAGTGTAATTACTGTTGATTCTCTGTTGGCATTTTTCAATCCAACTAGTTAAATAACAGCAACATTGTAGAAAGTCCCTAAATCCCATGGTTTGGGGTGAGGGGGTGTCGATGCTATTAGCCTTCAGCTGACTTAATTAAGTCATTCATCTTTCAGCAGAGCAGTTATGCCTGAAGACATCAGATTATTCAAGAGGTGGCTGCAACGCAACACCTAAGTGATTTCACATTCTTAACTGTTTTAGCACAACAGGCAGAAACAGAAAAACAATCAGATCATGGGATTTCAACAACAGCTATAATTTGTTCCAATATATGCTACTGATAACTACTGACAACGTTCCAAAAATATCGAAGCCACATACCAAATGTTAACTCATTGTTAAATCATGTTTCATTCACATCTTTATTTTCTAATGATTTTTCAAACACAGAGGTTGTTGGGGTTTTTAAATTCTTCTGATCAAGTATGTGAAAAGATGTTTAGTCAATAATGCAAAATTCTACTTTACATAAAGGAATCTATTACAAATATTTAACAAAATCTGAAGACCTCTATTAAAGAGCAAATTAGAAAATCTGAACGGAGGGGAGGGAGAACACTTATATGTATGAATTTGCCCTTCCAGTAATGCCTACACCTTCGGTATGCATTTAAATGTATCCACTGCTCTCCCATATTTTGTATAATGGGTACAGTTACTCCAAGTTTACATGGACTGAGGCTCACTACATCAGGTGAGCTTCAAAAGTACATACACCGACATTGTGACAGACTGCTGTTTCCTACTTCATTACACTGTGCATCTCACTTGGTCAAACTAAAGAGTGGAGTACCTCAGTAACCTCTACCCCACCCTGGTCTCTACTGCTTTCACTGGACATGTAACAGCCTTTGCCCATTTTTTCTGATGGAAAAAAATAAAATAAGGTGATCGAGATTTTCCCATGAATAAGGTTTAGATTCCAACCATGTTCTCTCCACTCTGCATCTATCCTTTCCAAAGTCTTCTTTCAAGCCCCCTTTTATTAATTCTTAACACTAAAAGGACATTCCTTCAATATCCAAGTGAAATTCCTAATTAACCAAATGTGACACCACATTAGAAACACACACACACACACTGAACAGCCAGTGAACACCAGCAGTAACCTTCTCAGTTAGTGCCTGCCAGTATCTGCTTTACAGGTCCCAGATCTGCAGAGATTCCAGAGATTATACTCTTCACTCCACTCCCTTTATCGAGAGTGACAGGAAGAACTGGCGCTCATTAATCTGACACCTTGTTTTTAAATTGGAAAAATAGGTTATTCCACTGTTAATGGATTCAGATAGCCACAGCCAGCAAGAAGGATCTTTGTATCATCAATATAAAGACTGCTGTCTTTTGATATCCTTTCAAATAATATGCAAGCTGCCCAAAAACCTGGCGGAAACCCCATAGCTAGCACTGCTCACTGAATTCAAATCAATTACATAGAAGTCTCTGAAGGTTTCTGAAACCACTTAAACTCAGATGCACTATACACATCACTCAGACAACAAACTACTTAATATAGCATATATGTGTGTGAGCATAGCATGGAAGATCACTGCATATTAATAATGTGTTCCACGTAAAACAGTAATTGCTTCCATTATTAATTATATATGCAAAACATGTCTGGTAGGAATAAGAATTCAAAAAGACATATTTCCAACAAAACTACTGCCATTACAATTATTAAACACCCATATTGTTATCTTCATAAAGTTACTCCTACAAAAGCAAAACTAATCCTATACTTTAACTGAAGTATTTTGCAATTTTTTTGTTTTCATTTTGTAGTAAAATATTTACATGTCATTTAAAGTGGGGTACAAAATTTGTGAAGATATTGCAGGAATTTTGAAAGTTGTAATTTTACACCTACAGCAATGAACTGCAATTTTATTTTCATAAAGGGTGCCAGGTAATAACAATCATCATAATCCAATAGTATCTTTACCTTTAATATGGCTTAACTCTAATCCATCAAGAATCAAAGCTGACCACACAGTAAACCAGGCTTCAAATTTTTAGACGCTATATTCTTGTTCCTGTACAATACCTACACATAGTGAATTTGCCCAAGACCAAAACTGAAATTTCAGCCTATAAGAATGCTCAATGAGTAGTCTATACCTTAAACTATAAAGGAAAAAGCAAGTTTTCTCCCCAGCTAACCTCTTCTGATCTGCCCTCTTTCTCTTTCCCCTTCTCCCATCTTTTTCTTTAAACAATACAAACATGCAACACATTAAAATTCTGGCATAATTTGCTGGTTCCTGAACCCTAGTCCCCTAAGCTCCCTTCTTATATAAATCTTTCCCCATGAAAGGTCACATGCCATTTCTTGCTTGCCCTTGAAATTCCAGAAGCGAGCTGTTAATGCAACTTACATTCCAAATTAATGAGAACTGTGATAAACTCTGTCTTTTCACTTACAAACCCCTGATGAAAATATATTTGAGCTCTAAGTATTGTTAATCGTACATGCAAAGCTTTGAACATAAGCACTTCAGTGATCTGTTACAAAAGATACCATTTTCAGGTCTGCACAGAAGAAATACGCTACAGATCACGGAACATCAGTAATCATGCCACACAAAATACTTCAAAACTACCATTACAGATCCTACATGTAAAGTTCAGAAAGCATTTCAAGTATTCGGAAGTACAACTTTACATATTCGAAGTTAGAAACTTAATGTCAGTGTGAAAGATACACAAATGCAGGTGGTGAAGTACAGTACCACTTATCCTTCTTTTCAAAACAGTACCTAGTGCTAAAGAAATCACTAAAATCTGCTGTGAAGTAAAATCCTTTTCATATCAAATTTCTTAATTTGAAACAGCAGAAGTTTTAAATTATCAAGAATTCCTGTTACTTTTTAGGAGTTTTGGAAAAGCTCTTCATGGAAGCATGAAGACAACTCATGTTCCATCTTAGGCCTCCATTTGTAAAAGGGAACACAAATGTACCTGAGGTCTCCCCATGCCTTTAAAAACATCGCTACAGAAATCTTGATGCCAGAAGACAGAAAATACCACAAAAGACATCCCCATTTTAACTCAGTCCCAATACAGAAGTCAGAGCTGGAACCAAAGTAAACAAGAGGCCAAAGGAGAACTAACATTAAATAAATACCTAGAAAGAAAAATATTTGCTTGATAAGCCTAAAACACATGGCACGAAGTTCTGAAAAAAATCTGTGCAACCCCATTATAGCACATGACAGGCTACATGCATCTTAAAGTCTGAAGTAGCCTGGACATTGAAATTTACATAAAGAGCATTTATCTCTCATGTATCCTAGACAAGGCAGACTTTATTGCAGCCTACCAGCCACAAAAGGTGAAACAAAATGCTGGTGCTTTTAGGAAGACAGAGGAAAGACAGGCTTCCCCCAGCGACCACAGACACTATTTGTACAACTGGCAAAAGTCATAGTCAGTTCATCTTAATCAAGTCAAAGAAATGCATGCAACAATCTTGGGAATTTGAACGACAGACGTTCCGGAGGCTTGCCATATTATCAAGGATACAACAAATAATAGGATAAGACGACCCTCAGGCCTTTTTCTTTGTAAACAGGAAAAAATTGTTGAACTTATCAGAAAAAAAACCGTAGTATTTCAATCTTCCCCAAATGTATTGGCACTACTAGACAGGACTACCTGAAATACTTGGATTGTCCAAATTCCTGAACGCCTGTCTATTTATTTGATTTTGGTGCTTTTCTATTTTGCAGAGTCATTAAACCACGTTATATACAGGGGAATGAAGCACAGAGAAAGTGATCTATGCCCCCAAAGGATGTATAAGAAACAGTATCAATTGATAATACCCAAATCTTAGATTAGCACCTTACTCACAGGATCACCCTTCCCACTATTGCAATAGATATTCCCCTATGCAGATCAACTATGATCTTCATTATTCCTGCGTATCAGAAATCATTTCTATGCTTTGTAAATAAAGGAAGAAAGATATTCTAGCTTGTATTTTACTTAACTTAAAGCTGGGGTGAGGGGTGTGTGCACATGGCAATACATGCCTCATTCCACTAAACCAACAGGTGTTTCTGCTGAAAGAAGGCTAGCAGTAGCTACTCAGTTACAAAACCTCTAAACAGGTTTGAAAAGTCCAGGGGGAAAAAAAAAAATCACATTTAAGGGTAAACTTCATCCATTGAAGTTGTATCAATGCAAAACACAATGAAAATGGATAAACACCATAAAAAGAAGAAGAGGAAGGAAGTCAGAGAAAAGGCAATCATGGGCGGAATGAAGAGGAAGAGGAGGGAATAAATAGGGATGTTATAATCATCACCATGAAGGCCAACCACACCTTGGGCTGCATCAAAAGAAGTGTGGCCAGCAGGTCGAGGGAGGTGATTCTGCCTCTCTACTCGTCTCTCGTGAGACCCCACCTGGAGTACTGTGTCCACCTCTGGAGCCCCCAGCATAATAAGGACATCGACATGTTGGAGCAGGCCCAGAGGAGGGCCACGAAGATGATCACAGGGTTGGAGCACCTCTCCTGTGAGGACAGGCTGAGAGAGTTGGGGTTGTTCAGCCTGGTGAACAGAAGGCTCTGGGGAGACCTTATAGCCCCTTCCAGTATCTGAAAGGGGCCTACAAGAAAGCTGGAGAGGGACTTTTTACAAGGGCATGTAGTGATAGAACGAGGGGTAATGGCTTCAAACTGGAAGAGGGGAGATTTAGATTAGACATTAGGAAGAAATTTTTCACTATGGGGTAGTGAGGGACTGGAACAGGTTGCCCAGGGAAGCTGTGGAGGCCCCATCCCTGGAAGTGTTCAAGGCCAGGTTGGATGGGGCTTTGAGCAACCTGGTCTAGTGGTAGCTTCCTTGCCCATGGCAAGGGGGTTGGAACTAGATGATCTTTAAGGTCCCTTCCAACCGAAAGCATTCTACGACCATAGGTTAGATACGTATTTACCCCCTGCAATGGCTTCCGTCTAATACTGCTCAGCATCAGGCACAACAGCCCTGGCTGATGTTACACAAAATGATTTGGTCAGCCAGGACTCCATCAGCTTCTATCCCCTCTGAAGAGCCACATACCAAACATCACTAAGTATTATACCTGAAAAACTGTTAGTCATGTGAAGTGCCGTCTGACTTTGAAAGTCATGCTTAAGACCAAAACCTTAGCAATCAGTGGCAATGACCTCACCTACATTTTTCAGCTGTGAGTTCTGTAAAAAATTATTTCTTTTTGCTGCTGTTGCATCCACTGTTTTCAAGAGCCCATGTAGGAACTTCTGCAATAACATGAAGTGTCCTTTAAAAAAGCTTTTCTGTCCTAGGACCTATGTAGGTGTCAGTTACTGCTGAAGAACCCTTCAGTACCATCATCCTCCACCTTTCACTAGGATTCCAACTCTCCAAAAATTTTATCTGGATAGGTTACTGATACAATTAACATAGCTTGGCTGTAACAGCTGGATCTCAGGACTCATCCTTCCAAATAGAAGTTTGGGACATACTACACTTCTTGACATACACTGTGTTTTTGCCGGTGTACAGTAACATGGCTTTGCAAAAGTCTTAAAAGGAAATAACAGACAAAAGAAAGCAACACTGAATGTTAAGTAATTTTCAAGTTACTCCCTATCCAATGTCTGGCATAATATTCAAGAAACTGGAAAAAAGCTTGGGGGACTGGCAGGGAGAAAGTTTCCTGCTCACTGACAATTCCCCTTCTTGTTTGCATACAAATCACTTTTGCCAGCTTCTGGATAGGAAGGGAAGATCAGACTTCAAAATAAACATTCTATGTTAAACAAACATTCTTTTGAACACACAGAACTGAACACGACTTCCCAGCTGTCTTGGAAAAAATCTTTTTTTAATTATTTTCAAGGAAGGTATAAAAATTAAGACAACAAAAGTGTACTCAGCTTCATACTCTGAATCAATGTCTTAAAGCTTCTCAGACTGCTCACAGAAAAAAAGAAAATTCAGGCAGCTTCTCAGTTCTAACAAAGAATGTATATTGCTTTGCTTTAGAAATAGCACAGCCCTATTTACTAAATTTGATTTCTGTTTTCAGTCAGTTATCTTCCTTCCAGAAGCACTGTTTGTTTTATCTTTAACTGATATACCTGATAATTAAGCTCCACTTTGAAATTTCCTAAATGTAACTGTAAATTATAATTTTACCCCAAAACAATTTCACATTTTCAATATTATTATTTCAAGCTATTAATCAATACCCATTTCAGCACACAAAATTCAAATACATTATAAAAAACTAGCTCAAGTAAATACTTCTCTTATCTTTTTTACCTTTTGTTTGGTTGGTTTTTTAACCAAACATGGATTGCAAGAGGAAGTATACAGATATTTACGGTCCAGAGCTGTAAGTAGCTGTAATTGTAATCTCATTTTGCCGAGTAAAAAGAAAAGCTATTCATACTCTAAAAACCAGCAAAGAAACAACTTCACAAAAAGGCTTTCTACATTTACTCTTAAAGAAGCCTGTTCATCTGCTCAAATTTATTTTTCTAAATCATTTTACAGTAGTATAATAAGTAAGGAAGAGTATCTACAACAGTTCTTCTGTATCAGTATGCATTTACAGGATTCCTGAAGATTCAGGTCTAAACATAATAATTAAAACATACCCTAAATATGTTGAAACACTTGTTTTATTTTTTTATTTTAAGTACAAGCATGTTTTAACCTCTATTACTATTTTTTTCCTAGGAGAAAAGTAGAAACAAAGCTAAACTGGGGTGGGGGGAAGGACAGGGGAGGGAATCCCACATTTATCATTTTACTGACTATATACTATTTGTTCAGATATACAAAACAACATCTTATAGCTTCTGGAAGTGTCTAATCATGCTTGGTAATGGTCAGAAAAAGTCATAATTTTATCTATGAACAACATCATACAGATAACAATCCTAAACAAAATTCAGGCCCAGCTACTCTGCTCTATTGAAATATTAAGAATATAGTTTAGGGGGGGAGGAGGGGCGGTGGCGGTGTGTGACATCAACATCATTCATACCTACGTGAACATTGACAAACAAGGTTACAAAGACAACACAAAAAGAGATTCCTTCTGTGACATTCTATAGACATGTAAAAGAGTCATGTGACAAACAAAAAAAAGACAACGCTGCTCAAAGTGATTTCATTTTAAGTGCCATCTAAAGTATCATAATAAATTATTCATTTAGAAAACCCACATATATTATCATGAAATTAAATTTTTAATAGGTCCTTTCAGACCTTACACAATTTAGGCAAGTTGAAGACTAAATCCTATATAAAAAGTCTGAAGAAGTTTCCTAATATTGCAATTCCATTTTCATTAAAGAAGTGCTAACTAACAAATTAGAGTACAGGAAAAATTAAGTCAACCAAAAAGACCCAGACAAACAAACAAAAAAAACCCACACAAAACTTCACTAAAAAAAAAAAACCCAAAAAAAACCATGGAAAATCTGGATGAGGAGAGGAAGAACAAGTGGCACTGTGAGCAATAAGGTATTGAAGCCTAAATTCCTAAAGGGCTTGATCCCACTTGTTAGAATCCCAGCCTAATAAGATCTGAGCACTGGTAAATTTTTCTTGCATCTGTAACACCTGCTCCACAGCAGACTGGTGTGCAACAGCATTTTTATTGCACTGTAAGCTCTTCCTAGCTATGAATACTTGAACAGTTCTTCTATTGGACTACTTACTTCCTCAAAACCTGTCAGAACTCAGTACTTCCAGCATCTTCTGAACTGCCAGCTCTTTGGCTTTAACAGGGTATCTTCACCCTTCCCCAGCTGGTTTCCTAAGGAAATGAGGCTTACGCAGTGCATATTGTGTTGGTCTATCAGCTTCTCTCCACTCCCTTCAGCTGTTAGCTATAAACATACTTAGAATAAAGGCAGGAATAGAAAACTTGAAATATATCATTAAGATAAAGTTGCTATTAAACTCATTGCATCATAACACTTACTGTTTGCATTGCTTATTCTAAGATCCAAGTAGGGAAAAATTTGTTTTACAGAAACTGTCTTGAGTTCAAGAAATGCTTCCAAAACTGATGCATATGCTACCAGAGTAATATTAGTCTACTTGACAAAATAACATTAGTAGTAGCTGGATATACAAAATGGAATAAGCATACACAAAGTTTGGGGTTGGGACTTCTTTTGTGGATGATGTGTAAACTCTTTTACACACGACAAAGACATTTTTCTAAGGCAAACAATGAGACTTCCCTTGAAGCATATATTTGTATCCAGTAGTCTGAACAACTGGTTTTGTTTGAGGGAGGGAGTCACAGAGATCAAATTCAGTGAAAAAGGAAAGAGCTCTGAAAGAAGTTCTCATAAAAATGGTGATTCAAAAGAGCATTCCAAAATGAAAGACAAAGATTTCATGCCTCTCATTGCACCTCTAAATAAAAAGTGAAAATAATGCAAAGCAAATGGGTTTCTCAAAATGTATATAAAATTACATACTTTCCCTTTTAAAGAGATTCATAAACAACCACTAAGAGGAACACAAAAATTATTTTTGCTCGAAAAATTACAATGGTTTGTGTAACATCGTTTAAGACTTCCTGTCCGAAGGACTTCAGGCAAATATTCAGATTGCATGAGGAATCTTATCCCTACCACAGTCTATCTTTGAAAAAGATAAAATTAGATTACCAGTGTGAATTATCACCTGAAAATTTTGCTGATGAGGAAAACTGTCACTGTACAAGACCAAATGTGTCTTCTCAAACGTTGACTTATTTCAAAGGCACCAGGGAGTCGGATGTATCTCATTAGCAGGGAATGTAAAGTTGCAAAAGAGTAAGCAAAACACTTCCCAGAGCTGGCTGATAACTTCAGTTCAGTGTAGGGCTCACCAACAGACAGACCCATGATAAGTGAGCAGAGACATTTTTTGAGAGACAGAAAGAAGATGCTGCACAGATTTTTCCATCCCATGAAGAAGAGCAAATACAGCATTAGAATATAGTTCTAGCTATACCAAGTTCACATATTTGAAGTGGAAGGTTTGGACTCTATATTTAATGAAAGATTAATCTCCATTACAAATCAGTCACTTGTTTTCCCTTTTAAACTAAATACATTCTACCCTTCCCTAAGTCTTCATATACCTCTTAAACTGACCTGTTTAAAGAACATAGGTGTAATAAGAAAAGAAACATGCAGCTGCAGGCTCACATAGCTTTACATATCTGACCTCCAAGAAAAAAAATACTGAGATAAATGGCCATAGCATTTCAAGTTAGTTTTGTGAATGTTTTTTAAATATTTTGACAGTCAAACATTTTGTAGCTATCTGTAACATACAAAAAGCTAATAAGAAAAGACGTTCTCCTTTTAAAAATCAACAAAACCTGCAAACCAATGTTTTAAAGTCAAGCTATTTGACAGTACTTTGATACCTATTTTTTATGTAAATTACCTAAAAGATTATTCATATATCCAAAAACGCTGGCTGTTTCTACAGAGTTAAATTATATTAGCTAATCTCCTTGAAGATCAGCTTGCTAATGAGGTAGACCTGCATAATCTGGTTTTTAACATCTTTATCAGTTTGACGCTAATGTCAAATCTAGCTGAGCAAATAAAGTGAGCTTACTATAGTAACAGATAACCAAAGAGCTTCCTCTAACTCTTCTACAAGGTAGAAAGGTGTTATTTGAGTTACCCATCACAATCACTCTTTGGTCAGCACACCGCACAGAACTCACTACACTATTCCATTTCCACATAAAGATCTCAACTGAAAACTGTATTACTCTGCTTTCCATAGCAATAATGTTATGCATCTCATACAAGTTCCTTAAGGGGAGTCAGGGGAAGAAATGCAAGAGCACTCTGTTTTAAATTTAGAATGTAAAGAAAATTAAAAACATGAGGTTCAGATTTCACACACAATGCTTAAGATACTCACAAATAAGGAGGAACTACAAGTTAACGTCCTTCAGCTTTTATTTTCCCCAGATTAGACTGACCTTACAGACTTTAATAGGTGGGATCCAGTTAGTTAACATGCAACAGCACACATGCACACTGCATTTTCTGTTACAGGAACAGAATCCCATCAGCTTCAGATTTGAAGTTTTTAAGTTTTGGTAACTGTCTTCGGAACTAGTCCTTTATAAAGCATTCGTATCATCTACCACTACAGTTTCTAAAAAACAAAGTTTTATTTCAGAATCATATGACTGCTACTGCGTTGATTGAGCTGCTTCATTAGTGTGATAGGAAATACTTAACCTACACCAACTGCAGATGCAGCCCTGAACCTCGGTGCAGAAAACTGGGTATAACCCAGCAGTGGCCACGTAATGTGATGTGAGAACGTGTCTAGCATGAGGCTACGTTATCATGGGTCACTCGCAGAGAGGGAAGCTATTAAGCCTGCCCCCCCCAACCCCTCTTTTTTTTTTTTCTCTCTCTTTTTTTTTTGCCTACTAAATACATCACTATCCTGGACCATTATATTTAAAGACAAACTGTTTAGTTTTTAAAGATTTTGCCTACTAATTTCTCTTCAGCCTAACAGCTGTACTCAAAAGGCGCTTTTCTTGTGTCAAGTGTCAGAACACAAACTTAATGCTTCAACTTATAAAATACTTTCCATCATAATACCGCAACACTTTTACCAAATGAGGTCACTACCTTTGGTTACCATGGTGAAAGATGACCTGTCAAAACAGGGACATCTCCATTTTATACTCAGTGAAAGATTAATTGCTCAAAACCACAAGCAAGTGACAAAGCTATAGACAAAACACCCGTACAGCTACTTTGTCCGAGTGAAATGTCTCCAGCAAGGGGTTTAAGTTCCTGTATCCCCACACAGATAAACTCTTACAAAAGCCATTTTTATTAAGTAGTACTATTGCCACAAAAAAAACAATTCTTACCATAACCTGTTCTCAGCTGTAGCCTAATAATAGACATTCTTTAAACTTTAGTAAATAATTCTCTTTAGTGCTGTGGTATTCTTATGTAGTCCACATATAAAACGTTTTCTTAATATAACAGTGAGAAGAATTCACTGGTATGAAAGGCACTAGGATGGTGATTCTCCAAGAGCATTTTTGGTTATACAGTAGTTTTGAAGAAAACATCAGCTAAGAACACTCTTTTACATGCTTCTGAAGCCCTGCCAGGACGTAACTCAAATGACCTGATATGAATTCTAACTCATAGAAAGCCTCACAATTCAGTTACTTGAGACAGAAAAAGGCGAATTACTGGGACCAAACCAGATTACTACACTCCAGCCGTAATAACAGGAAACAACAGATATGGAATAACACTACAGGAAGTTTACTTACCAAGAACCAGGGCCTGAGCGAAGTGGTGCTCGTGCAGTGCTGAATACCTTGTCACCAAGACTAGAGAACATTCTAACACAGAATAAGAAATGCATTCAACCAGTCTTCAAAAATACCATGCATACAAACATGTGAAAGACCACAAAGCAAAGCAAAGCCTTGAGCTTTCTCTACCCTTTCACACAAAACAAAAATCGCAGAAGGTCCAAGTATCAAAATTTTCTCACCTATATTAAAAAAACGGATTATCAGTGACATACCTTGTCTTTCCTTGGGCTAGAAAGATTTTTAACAACGGAACCAGAAAAACCTACGTATGGCCAGACACCCTGATGTAGTTGGGAGTGCATCCAAGAAAGTTTGGCTACAAACTCATTTAGGAGCAGAAAAACTTCCAGTTGCTGTCGGAAAGAAAACAGATCGATACCCCACTTCCAACACCATAATTAGAATATCACATCTGCTGCTCATGGTTTAGAAGCAAGGTACCTCAAATTTGCACATCAGAGTTTGAAGCCCTACATGGGTGAACTGCTGACGGGTGAATGCACCTCTGCATTTTGTTACCTGTCAGTCTAGTAACAAGCAGTGAGGTTGCCCATCATATCTAAGCTTTCACTCATTTCTAAGAGTCCAGAGCCCTACAGCATTGATGTAAAAGTTCTTTTCTAACCAAGACCACTGTCCTTGCACAACATGACAGTAAAAATGAGCTTCCCAACTCTCATGAAACACATCTGATGTCACTTTTTTGGAGGATCTGGGGAACTACAAGTGCTGAACAGTACTATCAGCAAATCTGAGCAATGTGGACCCACTCATCAAAGGAGTGCTTGCCAGGAGAACTCAGAACGATTCCAGATACTTGAGGTCACCTGAGGTAACACTTGATGCAGTGAGTCACATAAGATAAATAGGTCATCTGTCTTAGAAGGAAGACATAATGATTTACCATTGCGGTTAGCTGAGTATGTAATCACAGAACCAAACTTAAAGACTGGAATCAGTTTTATACGAAGTAGACCTCTCCTCACTAAGGATTCAAGAATAACTCCAGTTACTCCACAACTTGCATTGGTAGAGTGTTCAGCTTTTGCACAACAGCTAACTCCACAGACCGGTATCATCTAAGTCTCTTTTAATAATTCCTGAAGAAAGTCCTGAAGACAACTTGGAGAAAGACGTTCTTCTGTCTGGTTTCAGTGGGCAGGAAGCCAAAGAACAGCTTGTTCACTTCAGGAAAGCAGTGTGAAATAATCTGTCAGTTCAACTGCACCGAGGCAAAGGAACAAATGCCTTTGCTGAAATCAGCCTCGTGCTTCAAATGCTTGCTTTTGAACCTGGAAGGCTTAGCTAAGAAGAAGGATTAAAGCAAGTGTTCACTTCCTAAAAACCCAGTATTCCCCTTTTAGCCCGTGAGCAGTGAAATGACAGAATTTGGAGACTTTCAGGGTGTCCTGGTTTGAAGTAAAACGGGACCAATTTTGTTCAGTGACTTTACTTTATAGCTAGGCCTCTTCTAACTGCTGAAATTAACGGCATGTTGTGCAGAAACTGTTTGCTCTCAGAGTGATAAGACCCATGTTTACAGTTGATGCCAAGGAACGGTATGCAGAGAGGCTCTTGCTTATANGACAGAGTGTACCAGGTCTAGTTGCAATACAGTTAATTTCCTTCATAGCAGCCCATATGGTGCTGTGTTTTAGATACATGACTAAAACAGTGTTGATAATAAACCAATGTTTTAGCTGTGGCTCAGCAGCGCTTGCACAGCATCAAGGCCTTCTTTGTTTCTCACTCTGCAACCCCCAGTGAGTAGGGCTAGGGGTGGACAAGAGATTGGGAGGGGACACAGTTGGGACAGTTGACCCAAACTGATGAAAGAGATATTCCAATACCATATAACATCATGCTCAGTAATAAAACTGGGGGAATTTCTCCAGCCAAAGCAGATGTTGCTTGGAGACAGGCTGGGCTTCAGTCTGTTGGTGGGACATGGACACTGACTACTTTTGCATTTGTTTTTTTTTGGTTTTTTGTTTGTTTGTTTTTAAAAAAAACTTCCTTTCTCCTGCCTTCACTTACTAAACTGTCTTTATCTCAACCCAGAAGTTTTTCTCACTTTTGCCCTTCCGATTCTCTCCTGTATCCCGCTGTAAGGGAGTGAGTGAGCAACTGGGTGAGGCCTTAGCCATTGGCCAGAGTCAGCCCACCACACAGAGGATTCAGGAGGTTAATCAGATTTCCTTAACAAGCAATGACATCCAGGATGCAGACAGATGATAAAACATGACTACAAAACATGGTTCCTTTTCCACACTGAAGGACATCCTCTATTTATTTCAGCAAGTTTAATCACTGCAGTACACCTTTCCCAAGAAGAAAATAATGGTTCCAACAGAGACCACCTTCTGGAAAGGTTCTGAGGTAGTACTTCCGTGAAGATGAGGAATTTTCATTGGAAAAGTAAAGATGAACCTGCTTAGAATAAAATAAATGTACACTATGTTTCCCTGTGACAGCATATTGTAACCACTACACACTGGCTGAACGCCTGAACCGTAGCCACAGAAAAGGAAATGTGGGTCTTATGGAGGCAAATCTAGAACTCACAGATAAGGAGGATGACTGCTACTGTCTTAATTCTGGCTTCTCAATTTCATTTCCCTGGCACAAGCAGCCATACTATCTAAGGCATGAGGCCTTGAAAACATAAAACTTCAAGCATATATTAACTTTGTCTTCCTGGATTTTACTGAATGACCTGATGCTGAACAGGTTGCCAAACTTATCATGTGCTAAATGGTCTGACTTTAGGTGATGTCAACTTGTGACAGCCACAGGCCCACATATCCAGGGAGACGTTCAGTGCCTTTTGAAGACAATCTTCCAATATAAAGATCTTGGTCATTTTTTGTTTTGATAAAGGATGACTGGTGGAGCATCTTAACATTTCCATCTCTATGGTAACAGGGATACAACATATGTGGAGTACAAGATGGAGTCAGTTCTCAAGTTACAAAAGAATAATTTGGGAAGCCAGAATATCTTGGATAAAGAACAAATATAGAACAACTTTTTCTGCAGCTTTGAAAAGAAGACAACCCACAGCTACGGAACACTCCATCTCCCCAAGGAAGAGATGTGCCAGATGCATTCCAGCTAACGCGTCCATGTGTTTTCTCATTCTCCATGCATGGAGCATGAACGTTCCATCTACAGAGTCTGCACAAGGAAAATATTCTCTATTCTCAAGTTTTCAAGTGTAAATGTGTGTTCATATTCTTGTGGGCTACATTCAAATACAGAACTACAAATTCTGTAGTACTTTAAATGAAAAATGCATTATAGAAGAAATATTGTCGAAGGGTGCAGGAAGCCTTCCTTTTGTTTATACTGTAATTCTGTAGAAAAATTATATCAACCATACCCAAAAGGATTTTTACCCCTTCTGGAATAAAGGACAAAAAGAGTACAACCAGGGACAACTGTTCTGTACTGGTGTTCTCTGTTACCTTATATTCTTATTTTTGAACCCTACAAGAATTTTAACAGTGGAACAGAACCAGATATATCAGAGTAAGTAGCTTCATTCTGGCACATTCAGGCAAAATCTGCTTTACATGACTAAACATGACTAAACATGACTAAACCTTAAATATTTAATTTGGGAGAGCTGCCTGCCTACCAGTGACACGCTGCAGTCACTCAGAGAGAACATTTAAAAAAAAAAAATTTTTCAAAACAAAATAAAAAAGAGGAAAAAAATTAGTCTAGGAAAGAAACCAAAGCCAACACTCCACTCTTACCTCCCAAAAGAAACTAAATAAAAACTGCATCCAAAGTTCCAAAGGAAATCATTCAACGGGAGTTCAACTGTGGAAAGACTATCCTAAAATCCTTCCAGAAATAAGTATCACCTGTATATGAAGAACATGGGCTTACACTAGAATCGTCTTCGCATTAAGCTCTAAGCTGTTAGTTCAAACATGCTGAAAAAACACAAGAGTGATATAAATGATTAATGACTAGGAAAGCCAAGGATTTGCTTGACTTTTGCATATAATCTATATGTACATACTGCTAAACGATGAAGAACAGTGGCACACCAGATTTGTTACTATTAAAACTATGCTACCCACAAACAAAAAAAAGCATTCATGTATATGTACAAAGCTACCATATTCCAATCCCAACTACTGGCTATGACTCTAGCACGCCTTCTATCTGATCTATGTGCCATTTATTAGTGTCTAAATGTGTAAGTCAGCAATAATTGTAATGAATTGGATTCTGCATATACCACAATCATAACACTCAACAGAAATGTTAAGAAAGTATTCAGAATCATTACCCAGCACCACAGACATTAGGGTTTATTCATCTGCTTTTATTCAGACGTCTATCACAAAACTGAAACTCCACTGTAAATCCTTAATTAGAAATGGCACTTATAGCTTTAAAACACAAAAATCAAAATAAAAGTAAACTATTGCAGCATTGTTTCCCAGATTCCGGACCCAGAAGGCTATCACTGAAGAACCCCAGGGGACTACAGGCATCACCGTCTCCAACATGCAACCTCCAAACGAAAGTACTATGCTATTATCCAGCCCTGCCACTACATGTAAAAGGATATTAAAGTGCAAAAGCCCTACAAACCTTGAAATCCTGTGGGACCTGCATGTGTAATACAGTCCGAGTGTCAAATTGCCAAATTACTTCCAACTGTTCTTAAATGTATCCTTCCAGATCACCACAACTACAGAGAAGAAAGAATTTCTCTGCATGCTGAAAGTGACACATCAAAAACATATCCCATCAAACTACTCCAAGATATCCTTCCTTATGCATGTTGTCACCTTAATTCAGTACGGATTTTTTCAACTTCAGGGTTATCCGAAACCTATCAAATGCTCTGTCAAACAGTACAGCCTAGCGTGCCGGGTTTAAGCAAGATATTACCTTGCTTTACTTTTAAAACATCAAAACTTCTTATCTTCTAGGATAAATTCTGACCCAAATTATACCCAGAAAATAAGAGTCAATCAGTGTGCACTGGGGACCCAACTAATTACTCAGTGCCTATTGTAGAATACACAGCCGTTCCAAATCCTTTTGCCAAGTTCCTCATCACCTGCAGCACAGAGGAAAAGGAACTTGTCTCAGCTGTGGGAAGAATATGATTCTCCTGATCCAGCTAAAGCCTGCTCAGTCAAACACTTGCCAGCAGCCACCGATAATATCATAAATGCACCTGCAATGTTCCCCAGAGGAGAGATAACAACTTACATGTTATTTTTATTTTCAGGATTGTCAGACCAATTTCTACCCAAGACACATGCCTACTGAATTAGCTGCAGCCTTTTGTACCAGAACTTTAAAGCCAAAAGCATGCTGGATAAATAAAACATATGCTGTAATACAGCTAGCTAGAGTAAATGCGTAAAAACGCCAGAACAGATACTTGTCATTTCAGATTAATATATTCAGAAAGGTTTCACTATACAACTAGATTCCAGTAATGTCTTTACATAGGCAGATTTTTTATAATAGAAATTTATGCCAGTTAAGCTTTATTTGTCAAACTGATAGATCATACTTTCTGATGTAAACATTACTTTTCCCACAGAGGTCTGCACTTTAAGTACTCTTTGTCCTGTACAATGTCATCCAAGTCCTAGTTGTTTTCATTGCACATTTATACAACACTTAATTAAATGTATTTTCAAACACTCTTTCTAAACTGTGTTTCTATTTGTTATCCAAAACAGGAGCCTTAAAGATACTGTTACACCATTTAACGTGATACATGCAAAACCCCACATGACTCCTTTTCCAGGACGCGCTTCTAATCCCTTCTTCAGTGTTCACACCAACTATTCTCTGTGTAATTAACTCCTAGAGAAAGAATTATCAAAGTAGTTCTCATACCCTCCTACATATCTTTACACAGAATTTTCACTTTCAAACCTTTAAATACTATTTTTCCTCATTTGAACTATATGTGCAAAGATTTTATGAATGAGAGATTATGCCTTTTTCAAAAGGAAAGCAAACTGTTATTCCAGCCCCCATCTGGTCAACCATTGCCTAGATCACCCAAATTACACATGAAATATTAACTTCCATACCCAGTATCTATTTTTCTGGTACCACTAATGACACAATTGAAGGTGTTTTTCCTACTACCTGTGACCCAGGAATAGGAAAAACTATATTAGAAGTTCCTGAACATGCAAGATTAGCCTACCACTTCAAATGTAAGAAACTATGCTACCACCACAAGTAGCATGACAATTTCACATTGCTTTATTCATGTTCACATCAATCTAAGTAGCATGAGGTCTTTCTCCCCAGCCCATAACTAACACTGATATGCTTTAGGAGGGGGAGGAACCTGTATTAAGCTATAAACATCTCAGTTTTACAGAAGAGCATCAGGATGCATGGAACCCTCCACCCTATCAGTTTACAAAGCCGGAAGGGCCCATTTTGTCCTGGCTCCGTCCTGAAAGTCACTCACTTTTCCAAGAACAGAAGGCAGAAAGCACAGCAGGAGAGGGCAGCAGAGGCTGCTGAAAGCCTTGAGATTGCCTAGCAAGAGCAAACCCAAATATCACACCTATTAAGAAATAGCTCTGCATCTCAATGGCTAGAGATGGATGTAGATAATCATCTCCTGTAGGTCCTGACAAGTGGATGGAGAAACAAAAGGAAGGGGATGAACATGGAAAAAAGGTACACATCTTGACTGCACATTGTTTAGCTCATAGGTCTTCAGGGAAAAAAAAAAAATAAATGCAGAAGCAAACTCATAAACAGTGTCATTAACAAACAGTAAACTAAAACTTATGCCGGTTAAGATAATGCACATACACTTGGCTTTTTTGTTCACTCATAAATTCTGTATTATATTGAAACTTTTCTGTTATTCTATGTTGCTGCTTCATGTTTTTTCCTCTTCTAAAAGGACAAAAAACCAAAACCAAAAAGCAATCACAAAAAAATCTAGAAAAAAATCAAGCAAATACCAAAGTCAATAAAGGTTTTGCAGTTCTCTTAAGACCGAATGTGTTATCAGCACTAAATTGCCAGTACCCCACCAAGAAAATCTACTAGCCAACTAGCCAGAGCATTACGAACCATACAAAATGAAGTAGGATAAATTAAAATCTCAACGCATTATGAACTTCCCAGTTGTTACTTCACAGTAGTTTACATTTACCCAATGTTCTTCTATCAAGCATCAAGTATGTTCCGAAACAGCCAGGGATGCTAACCTAACTAAGCATACCCATAACAGAAAACCTATTTTTGGAGTTTATTGACTGGATCAACATGTTCAGAACCAAATTTTCTCAGAGATGTCAAGTGTTGTTAATGCCACCTAAGATGCCATCAATAATATTGTTATGACAGGGACATTACTACTGCAACTGTTTGAAGAACACAAGAAAGCTCTTGAAGGTAACATAGAATTTATTGAAAATCAAAACATACCTGTAATTAAAGTCTGACTTGCATGAAAATTGATTGTATGATACAAAGAAGTGTAAGATTAGAAACTAAAAATAATTTAACCCCTGAACTTGAATGATACACCTCCACAGCATAGACCACTTCCAGGCACTAGCAGTTCATCTTTTTTTAACACGACCTAGAAAATAGTACCTACATCCTCGGCTAATTTTACACTGTGGAATTTTGCTTTTAATAGAATACTGAACATCTACCCAGGTAATTTCAGTGTAATCAAAACATTTCTACATCTAATCTTACTAGTAAGAAATAGTGTGAGTTAGTAAATGGTGCACTTCATAGCTAGAGCAGATTCTTATCTACAAAAATGACGTGCTTGGTAAACTATGACACTAAAGCAACAGAAAAGAAAATGCAACAGCTACCAGAGGTAGTAAGCTTGAATTCAAGCTGTCCTTTTAGAGAATAAGATAGAATGAGGCAGGGAGGGGAGAAAGAAGCAGTAGAGAAGAACAGGATCAGTAACTCAATGAAACCAAATGAAATATATGTAGGAATGCAGCATTTGTGATGCAAATTTGATAATAATACACTTCTCAATAAGCTTCATTGAAACCTGCTTTGTGATTCATTGTCAAACAAATAATTCTAGTGATTCATTAACAAAAGAATGAATGATCTCATTGGCTTTGAGATAGACAATGTACTATCTAGAGGAAGGATTAAAAGTAAAACTTTTTTTCTTTTCAGCTCACAAAAAAAGGAGTGGACCTACCTCTAAATAATTTTAAATAATTTTTTTTTTTAAATCCTCAAATATATCACACTACTGTCAGTTTCAGAGGTGATGTGATTACTCCATATTAGCTTAAACACAGCATATTTATTTTAGCAACTTTGTGGATTCTGATGGACTACCTCAAAGATTTCTTTATTGGATCAATTCCAATTTGGGAGAGATATACACATACTACTGCACAGTAACTGCAACAAATGGATTCGCCTTCAGCAGCCCCTCTGGAGTTCTGCATGACTAAAAGCATCAGAACACTTTACATCACATAGCATTTTACAAAAGCAGCAAGAAAACAAACCCATAAAAGTTGGGCATATAAATAAATATGCTATATATTTTAAATCAATGCATACCAGCACTGAGTTTTATTGATTTTCAGTAGGAGTAAAAAAAGTCTTCAAATGTAAGTCAGGTCTGAAAAGAGAAACACAGAAATACCTATAGATACATCTATACATACCAACATGTTTTATGATAAAAGCTTAGGCACTTGTCCTAGACATGTAATAAGGAATGTTTTGGGGCTATTTATCCTATTTGGCTTGAATTGCAATAATGTTTTATTTCTGGATGAACAGTAGATGCTTTCTCTCCCTTAGTAGTAACAACTTCCAATCATTTAATTACATTCCGAAGAACAGCTAATGCTGTAGCTCAACATGCCAAAGACAAAATGCACTTAAAAACTGGCTTCAAATGACAGAAATTAATAATCATGAATAAAGGCAAAATTAGGTCCTGATACACTGAAAACAACATTCAATTGGTGACAGCCTTAGTCCTACATAGAAAGGGGAGAGGACAGAACACTGACCTGTGAACACTCATAGCAGAACCTTAGCCTCATCTGTACTACTAACAAAGGTGTACCATGAGAGAATAACAACTTTAAAGGTTGGGGAGGTTTTTTGCTTTTTAGGTGTGAGTGGTTTTGGTTTTAGGGTTTGGGTTTTTTGGGGGAGAGCACATTTTAGATTTAAGAATAGTAGAGATGTACAAGCTAAAAACTGAAACTAGTAGGAAAGTGTTCTACGTAAGATGTATAGAACAATCAGAATGATGCAATCTGAGTTAACTACAAATTATACTGAAGTATTACTTTCTTCTTCAGTCAAGTTTAAATATTTAAACAGTGAAAGTAAATACTCTCTCTGAGTACAAAAGAATTTACTTTAAGAAATACCTTTCACATTCTTTAGAAAGTATAATGCCTTCGGGATAAGGAGAGTACAGAGGAGCTACTACTTTCTAGTAGGGCAAAAGATCAGCAAGAATTCTGCTCGCGATGAATGAAGAATCTATCATGAGACTAACATGTCTGAAAGTACTTTGACTTTTTTTTAAAAAAAAAAAAACAAAACCTGCACATTACATTATCATAAAATACCCATAATGTTAAGCAAGTCAGTAACATAACTGTTTCTTTGCTACTTGCTAAATGCAATCTTTTCTATAATATGTA
This sequence comes from Burhinus bistriatus, assembly GCA_013397275.1. Classification (NCBI taxonomy): domain Eukaryota; kingdom Metazoa; phylum Chordata; class Aves; order Charadriiformes; family Burhinidae; genus Burhinus; species Burhinus bistriatus. The sequence continues at coordinate 110,163 of VYXH01003067.1, forward strand.
CAAATTGTTGCAAATTGCATATTTTCTCTATCTTCAAATAATGTGGTTTACTAGCAAGTCTTTCACATTATGTATTCTTGGCCTGGTGCCCCAGAACAGCAGCACAGGACCAGAGGGCAAGTGGAAGTTGGTTGTAAGCCACCTTTCCACTTCTCTTACCCTTTGCCTGGTAGGAATAAGACCAGTCCTCAGCGTTATGTACAAAAAGCCTAGTGGCTGTTCTTAAACATGACCTTCAAGTTACACAAGCTGAAAATTGCCAAGACAGCACAGCAACACAAAAGTTTCTTTCAGTGACGATTCATCAGCTATAAAATGACTGTGCATCAACAGAGTTCTAGCCCTCCTTAACCTGACAAATTAAGTACTAAACTCTGCTACCATTATACTACAACCAAACACATGATTATTAACAGCCTGTTGGAAATCTAACCCTTTTAAGTTAATGAATGCACTGAAAACCAGAGTATTCTATGTCACAATTATTTCTGATGTAATGTAGAAGCTTCCACCTTTATCATTCCAAAACAATAATAATAATAATAATAAATGCTGAAGTTCTCTTCACTGGACCTGCAAGATCTTATTTAACTGATGTATCCATCAAGGAAATTATTTTTACAATCTAAGGAAACAGCCCTATACTTTCAGGTTTATCCTTTCCTCATTTTTCCAACCACCTCTACATAACC
>VYXH01003067.1:110929-134803 GCA_013397275.1 Burhinus bistriatus
TGCACAAAAAAACACACCACCTTCCACAACACAGATGAATTACACAAACTACATCTCTTCCATTGGAACAGCTGATACAGAGAGTACAAAAGGAGGAAAAAAAAAAAAGAAAGAAAGAAAAAAAAATTACTATGGCCTATTAGTTTGTTCAGGATGACAATATTTTCAAATGTTAGCCCAAAAATACATATATACACACCCACAGCATATATAGTATATATTCTAGAAATATATATCTTAGTGTATCTTAGAATCTTTAGTATCTTTAGAAATAAGAAAGAAATCATTGTAAATTTAAGACTCAAAATTCAGGAAATACACTGTATGATACATTGAAAATTGCTTCCGCTAGCCCTTCTATGAAGGACATTTTAACACGTAAGCCTGGTCCACAAGAATAAAGGATTAACAGGTATTCTATTTGATAAATAGTGTAAGCAAACCCAAAAATTCTGTCTCGCTAACAATCTATTCGCCAAAGTATAAAGTTTTATCACTCATTAGCAAAAGTACCAGTACTTTGAAATCTAATTATCTGATTTTCTGGTTTAGTATGCCAAATAATTGAAATCCATATACAGATGACAGCCGCTCTCTAAATTTATAAGCTGCAAGTTTCTTTACTAATCTAACCAGTGTTTGGTATCAGTCAGAACCCTGACACCAAAAGAAGAGCATNCCAAAACAATAATAATAATAATAATAAATGCTGAAGTTCTCTTCACTGGACCTGCAAGATCTTATTTAACTGATGTATCCATCAAGGAAATTATTTTTACAATCTAAGGAAACAGCCCTATACTTTCAGGTTTATCCTTTCCTCATTTTTCCAACCACCTCTACATANAGCATATATAGTATATATTCTAGAAATATATATCTTAGTGTATCTTAGAATCTTTAGTATCTTTAGAAATAAGAAAGAAATCATTGTAAATTTAAGACTCAAAATTCAGGAAATACACTGTATGATACATTGAAAATTGCTTCCGCTAGCCCTTCTATGAAGGACATTTTAACACGTAAGCCTGGTCCACAAGAATAAAGGATTAACAGGTATTCTATTTGATAAATAGTGTAAGCAAACCCAAAAATTCTGTCTCGCTAACAATCTATTCGCCAAAGTATAAAGTTTTATCACTCATTAGCAAAAGTACCAGTACTTTGAAATCTAATTATCTGATTTTCTGGTTTAGTATGCCAAATAATTGAAATCCATATACAGATGACAGCCGCTCTCTAAATTTATAAGCTGCAAGTTTCTTTACTAATCTAACCAGTGTTTGGTATCAGTCAGAACCCTGACACCAAAAGAAGAGCATGGCAGAAAAACATTGTCCAAGCCAAACAGCCTTCTCCTTTCTAACGTTTCTTACATAGGGTATTACAATCTAGCCATCACACACTTAAATGCCTGAGATTTTTAGTTTAAAGAACTGAGAAGTTATGGGTGACAAGACAGTGTTGTGTGTACATAATCTCTGCTAACTTCAACTCCAAAAAGTCTCCGTGGAGATTTAGGAGGAAAAACAGAACCTCTCTGTCAGAATGAAAAAAATCTGAGGAGCATCAATACTAATAAAACAGGAAAAGCTACCAGTCAGATGCATAAGAAGCTTCCTACAGATCATGCCAGCTTCCTGAAGGTACAGCATCGACTTTATACCAACTGTTAGTAAGGTAACAGCACAGCTTTTACCCACCTATTTCTGCCAGGCACACACTCTACCTACATATCTCTATTTTTCACTTCTCTTTGCTTCCCAGGTACATCAGTCTCAACTTTATGCAAGAAATCTTCCCCAATCCATCTTACTATTCATCTTTGCAGTCATGATGACAAGAGTAACTATTATTGCACTGCAAGAGAGAAGTCCAAGTTACAATTTAAGTCCTGTTTTTCAGTTCTGTATCCCTAATACATATGGCACTGAATAAAAGTAACTAACTTAATCAGGAGAAAAACCTTGCTAGATTAATTTCCTCATTTATTTGTTACTTTCTCACATGCTGTGAAAGAATGCAAGAGGGAAAAAAATCCACCAATGAATTTCGAAAGTTTTTCTTTAAATCATGAAGGTACTACAGATCACTAGTAAGGTGGGCCTCTACAGACTTGCTACATCACGCTGAATCAATTACTATGACAAAAACACACTTAACACTGCAACATAAATATTCTAAGGTGCAACTTATGAAGTCATGTGTCTTCAAACTGAAGTACTTTTCCATGTACTCCAGTCAGGTTTCAGGTTATGTCCTACTTATGCACAATACAATTATAACATATATTAACTTAACAGAAATGGAAAAGATTTAAATGCAGAGGTACAATGAAATAAAACAGGAACATATCCAAAACAATCCTTAAAAGGCACACCACCACCACCCCCCCCCCAAAAAGAAAGTCAAGGTATCTTTACTGCTTTCTCCCTTCCCCCATCCTGGAAACTGGAAATGCAGAAGTATTTTAATTCACATGCACAGTATATAGAAGCACATACTTTTACTATGCTTCAGCTAGAGCACCACAAGTTTGCAGAAGAGAAGTTGAACAAGAGTCAATGCTCCGCACCTCACTGCTCTGTCACTGAACAGTATTTCAACCATATAGAGGCTGACATAATTTACCAAAAAGGTCTTCCCAACATAGAAGTTAAAACACCTCTTGTGCGGCAGAAGCAGGTCTTACCTTTTCATCCTTGTGCTTTCTAAGTATTACCTCCCTCAAGTGGCTGATCACATACACTATAAAACCTATTGCTGTCCATTACTTAAATAAATTAAATTACAGAACCCACCTGGGGATCTGAAGGCCCCAAACTTCTATAGAAAACATACGAGGGAAACGAGAGAAGTTATTTCTGGGTTTTGTTTTAGTTTAGTTTTTGGTGGTGGTGATGGTTTTGGGGGTTTTGTTTGGTTGTTTTTTCGTGGTGGTGTTCATTTATTTGTTTGCCCTCCAGGTCTCCCTTGTTTTTGTGTAACTTACCAGGGTTGGCTTTTGGAGTTGACTTTTGTTCAAGTGGCAGCTGAAGCAAGTCACAATGCTTTCTAACAAGAATAAAAATATTTTGACAATTATTGAGAAGAGCTGCAGACAGAGAAGATACAGACTTTCTACTGCCTAACATTTGTAACTTGTTGCCATTCTCTTGTTTTAGCAAAACAGTCATATAGAAATAATTGATTGCCAGCCAGTAAAGACTTCAATTCTTTCAACAGGAGTTGTTTTTCAAAAAATCTCAACAGATAATACATTGAAAACTCAGCAGTCATGAAATAGCGTCCCTGGCTTTATAGTACATTCCATGTCCAGTTATACAGTGAACGCAGCTTTAAATTTTAATAGGAATTTCTAATATTGTTTGGCCATGACTTTCAAGTGTTGTATGCACAACACACACTAGGCCTCTGAGGGCTTGTATTACTTAATAGCTACACGCTTTAATAGAAATTTACAAAAAGGAGTTACAGGGTTTGCACATGTGATCCTATTACCCTTATCCTGTATCTGTACCTGTCATCATTTATTTAGCGTCATGGTCTTTTTTTAAGTTTATTGTCAATGGAAAAACAAAGGAGAAAAGAATTTGCTGGAGACTGGGTACTCAAACTTCAGAATTTTCAAAGTCAAAAATCTACTTTCAAAATTAAAACAAATCCAAGGCTTCGCATTAACAGGAAAAAAAACAAAACAAAACAAAACAAAACAAAACCCCCAGAACTTTTAGCCATTGATCTGGAAACATTGATCTTATTACAGGTAAATAAAACGGTAAAAATCCAATTTTTCTGATGCAGGGACAAGAATTGCTATTTAAAACTGAAAAGAAAGTTATGAAGTTAATAGGATGCCTACTGTCAATTTAAAAGGAAAAAAAAAATTGTTGTGCTAAGTGTCTGGATCCTGGCTTATGTTTACAAGCATCTTTCCCCCATCCCAGGGGGAGGGTGGGGGGTGAAATCTCATTCCTGATTTCTCCTATATCTCTGACAAGAAGTCTTCTTCCCTTACTAATCCTACCAGACCCCAACTCTACTGTGTCGATCAGAACAAATAAAACAAGGCAACTTGGCAAGTCCTTCCTTCATGACTCAAACAAGCACATAACCAAACAGAACAATAATTGAAAAAAGTTTAATTATGGCCTTCAATTTAAACTGAAGAGGCCAAAGCCACTCATCTTATGTTCCCCACTAGGACAGAACATCAGCTCAGTGTTGCAAGATCTAAGAAGGCAGCCCTACAGACAGAAGTAAAACAATGGACCTAGAATATGCCCATAATCACATGATCTGTATTTTTTGCAGCATAAATAACCAGCTTCACACCATCTTACTTGGAGGATCATATGATATGTAGAACAGAACCTACCAGAGCAACTCTGAATAGTCACAGCAACCTCCCCCTGCATCCCAATATCCTCATCTACAGCAGCACGCTTACAATGTAGACCTGGAATTTCTACACTATCTCTTTGGCACTGCGTATACATTCCACATACATCTGCTACTTCAGAGTTGCATGTTTATAGATAGAGTATGAACTGATCATCATTTTAATCAAGATTTTCCAGGTCTTTCTGGAAAACTTATCTCTTGAGATAGATATAGGGATTATTTATTATTAATACCATGCAAAGAGGCTGGGAGAGGAGTCAACGTGACAATGCTGAACTCATCAATGCACAGCTATGGGCACAGTACCTCAGTTTCCCCTCAGAGCTTTCCTCTTCTAAGTGAGGTAATTTACTTGGACTACATGATAAACCATCTGCTAAAACAGCTCAGGAAAACATTTTTCATGACACGGGTACAAGTCCCCCACACCTACTGAAAAACATGAGAAGCACACTGCCTTAGTGTGAAGAGAACAGGTGAGGAAGCTACAACTGTTTGCTATCCATGTATGACAAACTTGGATTGTACAGGGAACAGAGGTGTCTACACTTGCACATCTGCACTAGGCTAAGTATCACCTGGAAGCATAAAGATATGAATGCGACTGCTGCAGTGGCATTCAAGTACATCAGTGCCTGTAGCGTATTCTTCTCTCAGTAGAGACTGCAGAGCCACCATCTAAAGCCATTGCTACTCTTCCATTCAGAGAAAAAGTTACCAGGCAATAGATAACAAAGCTCAACCCAACCACTGTGTTGTGTCCAGAAGAATGCCAAAAAATAGAAAAGTCCTCAGTTTATATTTTCTGATGTACATTGTCTAACTGTAGGGAAGACACCTGCAGAACTGTAAGCTAGTAGCAACTAAGTAACTATCCAACCTTTTACTTTCTTTCTCCTTAACCAATGTATTTGGAACAAATAACTACTGAATCCTCAGGCTGGCCATGAAGAATGTCCAACAACTGGATATCGAAAATCGAGTTTGGCCTGAGTTCACAATTCTAAAGGTGTTTAAAGAGAACTGCCACAAACACTATAAAGCACAAAGTGTGAGGAAAGTCTCAGACAAAAAAATAGTCACTGAGTTCACTAGCACATAAATCTTAAACAAAAGGCTAAAAAAAAAAAAAATAAAATCTTAAATCTAAGATTATTTCAGATGCTATGAAACAGACCCGTGCAATCTAGACATCACGTCTAGACTATATGAGGAGTGATACATACAAAGTCGTTTGCTTGCAATTTGAAAACTGAAGTTAGATTTCCCAAGTTCAAGCAAAAGAAGCTAAGTGAGGTACACTCATTAAAAGTTTGAGGTCTGTTGGTGGGGGGACAAGGCCAAAGGAAAGAAGGAGCTAAAAAGAATAGCTGGTTTTGGTGGAAAGTTTTGTTTTTCCACTGACTTTTAAACTGTAAATCTTTAGCCAGAACTAAATTCCTTGACACTACGGTAGTAACGTACTAAGATGAAGGCACTTAATATAGCTATTATTTCAGAACTATCCAACAGGGCAAACAGATATTTCTTAAAGAATAATTACTTCAGAATATGCCATGGGTACTATTACACAAATATTTTCGTATACTTTTCCAAAAAGGGAATTTTTAATTAAGGATAAGACACCCTTACCTATACAGACTGTTATCTCCTGCATGGTAACTCTCTCAGTGGAAACCTTACGCAGACAAATCCTTCAAGACAGGTTCCTTCAACTGTTTCACTGTACCATCCCATTGATAGAGCAGGTTTTGCCTTGGGCTGTGTTGACAAGCTCTATAGACTTCTCCATATCAGAACAAAAAGTTCTGTTGTGACAGAGCAGTATTTTTTCCCTGAACTTTAGGATTTGGACTTCATGTCTGGTTAATAACCAAAAAGGTAAAGGCTTGTATTCTGGTTTTTAAAAATCATACAACTTTTCCCACAGAAATAAGGAAAGATTGCCACGAAGAATAAAATCAATTTTATCCTTGAGATAATCTGGAGTATTTTGTGATGTTTCTTTAGAAGTTCTTTATGTCTCCTTACCAAATAATACCAAGTGTAAGTAAGTAAGTAAGTAAGTAATCATCAACACTGGAATGAAACAGAACACGGAGCATTATGAGAGTGTCTACATCAAATAGAAAGTCCTTTGCATCTTCTCACACATATTAATTACATATTTCATGTTCCAAAAGACTATCTTGCACAGAGCAGCTGAAAACGCAGAATGTTTATTCTCAAGATCAGTTCTGACACGTTTGGCTCTCAGCTGTTTCATTATACTCATTTTTTCCCCAGAACTCAAAGTGATGATTTGGTACACAGTAAAGTATCCAAATACTTTGTAAAGGATGTTCTGCTACTTTTTTGTCATCAAATGTGCACATGAAGGATTATAGTAAAATTAAGCAAGAAATAAAATGCACATCTGCGTAAAAGATACAGCAGCAAAAAACCAGTCCCTTCTTCAAGCCAAGAAACCAGAAGCCAAAATAAGCATGCTTTACAACATGCATCTTGCTTTACAATAAATAGAATAATCCTTCATAAATAACATTCTTTATACAGAAGGTAATGTACTTTCTGAAATTTTCAAGGTGAAGGTTAACAAAGCTTTAAGTCTACTTTAAGTTTAGATGTAGTGTGGTTTCTTGTTTTCAATATCAGAAAGATATGCCACAGAAACAATAAAGTGCAACTTGTTAAAGTTGGTGCGATGCACATTTAAGCAAAACAATCATCACTTCTAAAATAATTTCCAGGTTGGGTACTTGACCAGTAAGAGAAATATTTCCATAACATAAAAAACCACATTGATCTTTAGTAAAAAGCACTTGCTTGAAATCAAAGGAAATACATACTTGACCCAAAACTTATTTGAAAGATTCACATTTCCTGCTAAATTGCAACATTAGCGTAGCTTAATGCTGCTTTACACTGGACAGTCTCACTCTAGAGCTAGGAAATTATCATGACCTCCAAAAATTTAAAATTACTTTTGAATTTGCCAACTATGTTAAAAATTAACATGTCTGTAAGTTCAAGATACTCTTGCAATACATGATCAAGCCAGCTCATTTGAAATTTTCAACACAGTGCCTATGAACTATAACATAGTTCAGACAGTAGAGACAGATAAATCCCTTCTGTCTTCACTTCTTTGTTTCGAAAGCAGTATCTTCAGACACATCTCTTTTTCATCTGTCCCAAATCAAAACAACCCTCCAAGTCTGAAATCCGTAAAGACGGGATCCTCCTCATAAAGGCCTTTTTGATAGCCCACACTGTGAGAGTGCTGCAGAGATACCATGCAACTCACTTCTCGAACTGCCTCACATTAGCCTTAAATCAAGCATTCATTTGTAGTTCCATATCACACATCACTGCAAATTCCTGTTCCGTAGCTTGCTCAAGCTACCCACATCTAAACTCCAATCTGTAAATACGATTTAGCACATCTCAACATGCAAGATGTTTGCTCTGAAGTTCACTTCCTCCTGATCTACTTTTCAATCTGCTGTAAAAAGAGCTGTCTCAACTTTCAAGTCCTTTATTATCTCTCCACTACCTTCACAGGATTCTTCCTCTGTACACTGCACACTTGCTCTCTAAAAGACAACGTTTATCATCTCCCAGCTCCTCTTCCAGTACCCATTTTCACTCCTTATTGTAATTTAAAATACCATTTTTCTATAATGCTTCCTGACTCTAAGCATGTGCACAGTCACACTCTTTTAGCAAGAGGAACTGAACATGGAGCTGTACACGTTCACACCCCAGCAGACATCTCTGGTACATATCACACGTCATCAAACTTCCTGATGTCATATTTAATTTAAAATTTGTTCAAAACTTACAGAATTTTGTGACTGGAAGGTCACCTCAACTGTCTACTAGAACATAACTTTCCCCTCAACTTCACAGCAACTGCCACATTCCTTCTGGTAGCGAGATGCACATTGAAAGTCAATATGGAATTTTAGACAGTGCCTTCCTCACCTGCATTCACATGCACATGCCCTTAGTATCATTTAAAAACAGACTACAAAGAAAAAAACCAACACAAGTCAATCTGTTCACTCAATCCTTAACATCAATTTTGTACTGTACATATATTTTTGCATTGATAAAGGAAATTTTAAAGCATGCTTTCTGCTCAAAGCATAAGGATCAGCAATGCATAAAGGAAAAAGGAGTAACTTTTCTTCTCTTTTTTTCCCAGAACTAACCAGCTGCTAAGATTTGGGGTTTGTGGGTTTTTTTTTAAGTCTGTATGCCATTGCTCACCTACAGGTGATGAAGAGTGACGAGTCATTTGGGAGTTTCCCACCCTGTATATTTCCTGTGGTTCCAACAAGCTAAAACAATTAAATAATATTTTGATCTTACCAAAGCAGGATTTTTAACTAACAGCTGTAAAAACGCACGCTAACAATAAAATTTCTGAGGGCATTCAATTTTTCCCTCATACAAAACATTTTCAGAACACAGATGATAAATGAAGCCTTACAAAGAAGAATGATTCACATATCCTGTTAGGCCAAATATTTTGTCTGGACTATCTACTAAAAACACGGCAAAAACAAAGTTTCCAGTAAGTGTGAGCGTATCTTATGGCCCATATGTATTTAGCAAAAATTAGCTCCTTATCCACCTGCCAGAATGGCATTAATGCCAATGTTCAGGCTGGTCATCATTTCTGCCAGCTAAACCCCACACAAGTACATGCAAGTCGGTACTGTAAAGCAATATAAGATGATCTCAAGAGAGTTTGGCCCCAAGTGCTTAGACACTTTTTGCTCTGCATTCTCCAATACTCCGTAAGACAGGGATGGGCAGGGGGGAGCATGAGGAAAGCTCTGCATTTACTGGCCTTCTGTCATGCCAGAATTTCAAAGAACTGGCGCGTCACCATTCAAACATCCCTGAGTTAACCACTGACAGCCGGACACAGCCTTACTGGAATGCTCTGCTGTCTAAAAATAAGAGGACTTACCTGGAGCACCTTTTAGGAGAATAAACTGGAAAGAGATTGAGTGGAATGAACAACGGGATCAAATAAAAAGCCACAGAATGCAATTCCATCAATGCTTACTTGATTTAAACCAAATGGAAACAAATACATGCCAATGATCACGCTCACACAAAGGCAAATGCAAGCAGACTGCCACAGTAGTCGAAATCATCTCATGATGTCATCTTACTAAACTACTGCATGACAAACTTTGTTCTTCACAGCTGCAGAAAAGTTCCAAACAATATATTTAGCTTCCGAAACAAGAACAAAAAGAATGGGTCTACTTCAAAAAGGCAATCAAAATTAACACCATTGTTTGAAACATCCACAAGTTAAACACTATTTGTTTGTGTTCTGGTTTTCAAAGGTTAACAGCGTATTTTGTTCCCTCCTCCCCTAAGACGACAGCTGCCAGACTGACTTTAATTAAGCAGGGAATCAACACAAAGAACATAGTCCTTTATAAGAGATGCTGAAAAATAGTTGTATTCAAATTTAAGTCTACACACGTTAACATCAAAACATCAGAAGTGTTACTGTGTATCTGTATTTCTTCTAACAGTAGTAGCCTTCACTGAAGCTGAACTTTGTAGAACATGAATTATATTTTGTCCACATAGCATAACATTATTTCACCTGCATGGTACTGCAAATTACAAGTACTGCAAATGCTGTTAAATACTTACATGACTAAAACAAAAAGACATCAACAAATAGAAAGGCTTGCAACAAACATTAGTTTGTAATTTTAAATGAGTATGTTCTTTCCATTTCTTAGATAATTATTTTAAAACTGTAATGCAAGAATAAAGAATGATTCTGTGCTTACGTGCTAAATCACCTATTTCCTTACTGGCATCTCCTGTCCCATAAATAAGCTACACTGCCAAGATTTTACACATCAAAATGCATTTCCAGTGCATGCACCATTAGCAGTAAAAATAACTTTAAAAAATCCTCAATCTCTACTTTGCAGTTGTAAGAAACTGAAGGAACTGATTGTTTGAAATTAGAGCATAATTGAAGAAAACAGAGCTGCATGCATGTCTTAGCAAACAATTAAATGCCACTTGACTATGAGCCCGTAATAAATTAATAGAACATAACCTCCCCCTTCTGAGGTTGTGGCAGGCCCAGAATATTAACTGAAGCATACTATAATGTGTCCATTACAAAGAAAAACAGATATTCTTTCAAGTGACAGTAAATCATGTTCTTGCAAGTAAGAATGCTACTTTCAGCTAGGTTTCCTACAGAAGCAAGGTTTATGTGATCGACTGCCTTTAACCCAAATAAATATTGTCCAGTGACACTTACTTGAAAAAAGTTAATATTCAAGACATCCTGTTGCTTTTCCAGCAGCAGCATTACTAGGGACATTCAAGACAAAAGACAAAATGTGCAGAAAGATGTCACTAATTCTGTTGTTTATGAAATAATTTGCTAACTTGTTTCTCCAAGTACCCTGACTCTTAAAATATAGCCCTATTTAAATATACCACAGAGCACCTCAAATTTAATATGCCTACGAATATCAACTGAATATACTTTCCGCAAATCTACTCATTACACACATTCAATCATATTTACAGCAGCATTCATTTTATCTCCCAGCTATGATATGCGAGTGATTATGGGGTTCAATGATCTGGTTTTGTTTTGGGGTGTTTTTTGTTTTGTTTTTGATTAAAGTCACTACAGGCTGAAACACAAAACATAACTGAAGCTGTTCTTATATATATATAAGCATATATAAACACACACAAGCATTTTCTATATATACACAAAAATTAATTACTTTCAGAAAATGCAGGTAATAAGCACGTTAGAGGACAAGATAAGAATTCAAATTGATCTTGAAAGACTGGAAAAAGTTACGAAGAAACGTTCAAGTATGACTAAGGTGAACTGCAAAGCTGCAGTTAGGTCAGAACAGCTGATTGCACATACATGGGATGGCCAAATAGTTATCAGTTTGGTTCAAAGGGCTGTAGAGGTTAAAGCAGACCACAGAGTGACCTTCAGTATTGTGACACTGAAAACTTAAAATAAATAAATAAATAAATACAAAACTCAGAGTGATGTCTACACATGTGGAACTGCCTGTAAAACCAGCAAATAACAGTCTCACTCTCAGTTTTGGTAAGATTTCATGTAAGTTACCACATCCAGTTTGGTCACCATACTTCAAGGAGAAGAGTAATAACAGGCTTAAAACTGTACCAAAAACCACTTGAGTCAAACACAATGAAAACCCTTCTTACAGTCAGACAGAGAAACACTGGAATAGACTCACACAGCCAGTTGTGAAAGTGCTGTTATTGAGGGTTTTTAAGAATGAGTTAAACAAACATCAACCCGACCAGCAAAGCCTACAGCTAATTTTGCCTTGGGGGAGAAGAATGGACCAGGCGACTCCCCGCTCAGCCTTTCTTAAGATTCAGGACTACAGAAACCAAGGCCAAACAGGACTAATCCATTGCTGTTTTCTGGTGGGTTTTTTTCCCCCACAATTCCATACTGTCTATTTCCGATTTTATCGTTGCCATTATCACCAGGTATTAAGATGATGTTTACAGAGAACTATCCCAACAAATTCTAAGAACTTTTTCATTAAGTAACAATAGCTACATTAGAGATCATTGTTGTGAATGTATGTTAAGATCATCTCTTCTCACTACCACTTGTACTTCAGCTTATATTTATCAATACTGCATTTCATTCAAACCTTTAACATCTAGTCACTCAGTATCACAAGCTCTTTCTGGAACCCTTCACCATAAGCTTTAGATTCAGCTATCCCGAATGAATTTTATTTTTTTTTAAAATCATCTGCAAGTCTCATCCCCTAACTATTCCACCTCTCTTTTTACCAGATACTTACAAGTTGAACAAAAAAGGTCTGCAAAATTAACTTTGGGAGTCCATGCTACCAACTTTGCCTATGAATAGTGACCACTTGCTTCTATCCTCTAACCTAATCATAACTCTTGAGACTCTTAGCATTTAACTAGCAACAGCTTAGATTCTTTAAAAAGCCCCAGGTATGAAAATTTGCTGAAAATTAAGATTGGCAAGACAATGTTGACAAAATCTTTGTTCATCTGCTGTAAGAACTGTAAAAAGCACATGATGCTTTGTACAACTATATTAAGATTACTATAGTCCAAATCTCGTCTTGGTAACTGTAAAATACATAAGAATAAAAAAAGATTCAGAGCCTTCATAAAACCATAAATCAAATAAATCTAATAAAACAGAATTTTATGTTTTGGTTTCTGCAAATCTATTTTCAAACCTTCAGAAAGGACAGTTAATATTAGGTAGTGAGTACACACTAGATTTAGTAAGTAATCAGGGATTCCTACTGCTTAGTAACTACTGCTCATTTCTAGACTTCATATGGGGACTTATTTTTTCTTTAAAGTTAGACACCTCTATATCAGATTTTTCACAGAAGCCATATGCTCATCTTTTTGGGGTTCAGGAGTTTTGCAGAATAATAATTCTTGCTACAAACCTTGTGCAGTTTAACAGAAAACAGCGAAAAATCAGTTAGCTGGATGATAAAGTTGATTACCAAACTTAAGGATGCATAACAGAAAATGATCAAAATATCTGATCAATTTTTATATTCTGTTAAAATATTTACCCTTGGGGTTTTTTTTTCAACCTAAAGAAGAATGAGTAAAATTGGTCTTTATAAAACAGGAACTGATTTTTAATTCAGAACTATGTGCTGCAGTTCAAGAGTCTTCTGCTTCAGGATTTTGAAGTATTTTATTAGTAGCCATGACCTAAGTTTTAGAAGAAACCCGAAACAAGAAAAACTACTGATTTTTTGGGGGACGGAGGGGAAGGAGGAAAGAAGTTAGCAATGGAACACAATGCAACCCACAAACTTTATTATAACTTTTAAGCACACTGGCCGAGAATAAATAGAACACCCACAACTCTGTAACAAAGAAGATAAGGAAGATAGGAGTTGCGCAGTTTTTATTTTTCAGCATCCTATCTTTAGCCATCACAACTTTGGGAGAGGGAACATCTGCAAGGTGACTTCCATAAGACATGACACTATAGGTCCAGTCCAAGTTAAGACTTGTTCTAATTATTATTATTATTATTATTACTACTTTTACATAAATCTTACCTCTGCGTTTTCTAACTTCAAATAATGGTAAGCCTATTATCAAGAAAACAAGAGAATATGAAAATGACAGTCTTCTGAGTTAGGCATCTAAAATCCTATCTCATTGTACTGAGGAACAATCCTCATTTTTGTTAAAATTAAGTACGGATGTAAGCGTTACCTTCTGTCTTCTATTAGGCTGCCAACAAGAACAGCAGCTATGACTATCAATGAGTATGTCTAGAGACTAGACTAGTGAAGCCGCATGTTCTTGAACTGCAATTTTCTAAAAAGTTGCCATTTACTAAAAAACTGGACCATATTTTCTTAAAAGAAAGAAAAAGAAACGCATAAGCAAACACGTAAACAAACAGGTTTTTTTAAAAACGCAAAAACATCTCACAAGGTCAGAAAGGTAGAAAGTGTGTTTTCTGGATACTTTTCAAGACCACTCTCTCACAAAAAATCAAATGCTTCAGTGACAGTCTTGCCTCTTCCAAAAAGATGCCATGTGGCAAAAGAGAACAAAATAATAAAAACAGCCTCCACAAGGATATTTTGTTAAATATGTATGATCTCATCTTTCTTCATAATAAACACTATAAACAAAATATTTGGAAAATAGAGTACTGAAACAACAACCTTACAAAAGTATCACTGCTTAAATCAACACTGTTTGCTCAGTGGCAAACTTGGTATCATTATTTATGCAGATTAATTAAACAGGAAAGAGAATCTTTTCAAAGAAGAGTTTTGACTTCCAAATCACAAACATGTGGTCCTTTATGGTTTTGTTTTCTTTTCAGTTGCCTGTAACTAAAAAAACATGACACTTGCTTTGGCTGTCCTGCTGAATTATAATGCCATCACAGCTGACACACCACAGCTTTGACACTCTAGTCCTGGTATAACTGAAATGGTTTGGGACATTCTCGCTCTTTTTGCTGCTTCTCTGCTGGAAAAAGGGAACATGTGCCCCATGCCTCAATCATGTCAATACTAATCCAGGTGTCTCAGCTTAAAGAACATTTACTGGCAGCTTGAGTCAAAACCTCAGCTCACTAGTGGAACTAGCAAGGAACTGGCACAAGTGTTGAAAATTGCTGTAGGGGCAGTTGCCTCCAGCTAAAGGGCAAATCTGAGACTTCCACAGGCATTATCTTAATTCACTTTAGCAAAGTGGACAAGAATTTGTTACTTAAAAGAAGCCCTTAAGTTTTAGCAACTATAAAATATCTGGAGAGGAAACTTAACTCTCCGCAGCACTTTGGACACTTATAACTTGCATGAATTTCTGAACACGAACTCTAAACTCTGACTATTTACTACCACAGAAAACAATGCTTCATTCTGTGCATACGCTTTGTTATCTTATCTGTTTTGGAAATACTGTTAAAAGCACCCATTCCAAACCTTGGACTTTCTACCATTGTTGAAACTTGCTGATCATGAGAAACACATATTAATTAGTTTCCTATTTTACAAAAGCAAGTAGCTCCTCAAAAGCATAAAATAAGAATGATTCATTAGTTGTATTTCTAAGAAATATGGGGTGAACCCCAAAGTCAAAGGCAATGCTCAGGCAGCAGCTCTTCCCTCCCTTAACAGAGAATTCCAACTAGTTCCTCAGTTGCAGTCAGGCACAATCTATTGCTCAGGCAGAGGGCCCAGGCTAAGCCACTTTACCAAAAGCAAGTTCTGCCTAGAAGCCCTCCATTAGCCATGCCAGTTGCAGCACCACGAATTTCCAGAAGGATCCATGGCTTTACCAAATGAGCTTCTGAACCGCACAAAAGCCACCTCCAGGGTATACTATCAGTTTTCAAATCTGAGAAAGAAGAGGATATCAAGGGCAAATCCAGACCCTTCTACTGGACACAACAAATTCAATAACAATTTTCAATCAGCCACATCAGCACCCACTACCAGCTCTTAAAGGATCAGTATTGAGAGCTGTGTCCATCACTAAACAAAAAACAGTGAAGAAAAAAATTTCTCACAAACTGAAGGTTCTAAAAACTTAAAACCTGAAAGAGACTAGAAATAGATTAAATTACCAATATAATAAGGGAAAAAATGTGGTTTTAAATCTGTGTTTTATAAAGGAAAAGTATAATCAATTTTCCTTTTCAATTTTCTTTTAGAAATTCTAAGTTCTTCAAAAATGACAGCTACTTCTTTCTTCACAAGTTACCAATCAAAAAGAAAGAAAAATGAAACCCTCCTGTAACTTCTACTGGAATGATTTTTTTTTAGTTTAAAAATAGCATATACCAACAATACGGAACAGTAACATCTTAGTCACTCCACAAGCTTCGTACAACTATTTTTCTTGGAAAAGAGACTATGAAGAAACAGCTCTGCAGGAACAAAGTGTGTGGCTTTCTTCATTTTCTTAATGCAATTGCAATTTGCATTTTTATGAAAAGCACCCTGTGTAATAGCATTTAAAAAACACAGATTTCCTAATTTACTGTTGTTTAAAAAGTACAGTATGCCCATTCAACAGTATTTCAAGATCACAACTTTGTCCTTTTGAAAGAGTCTTGAGTATTTTATTAGTCATACAGTCAGCTTATGCTTACTGCCACTTAGGAATTATATTTACAGTTCACAGAACAACAGTCAACAAAAAAGGATGAGTGTCTGTATTTTTTATTTATAATTATGTTTGGTTTGGGTTTTTTTTATATTAGGAAACATTTCTTCACTGAAAGGGTTATCAAACATTGGAACTGGCTGCCCAGAGAAGTGGCTGAAGTACCCTGGAGGTACTTAAAAGACAGCGGTGCTTAGGGACATGGTTTAGTGGTGGTTTTGGCAGTGTAAGGTTGATGGTTGGACTCTATGATCTTAAAGGTCCTTTCCAACCTAAGCGATTCTGTTTCTTTATCCAAAGCACAAATGCACGTGTTAAACGTACAAATTTAAAATGTGAAAGAGTTTAACAATGCAGCGATCAAGCTAAAAGGTTTATTGTGCTACAACTGGTGCAGTTATAAGAAACATGAGAGCAATGTTTTCTAGATATGCAAATAGCTAACAGTCATAAGCATTACTAAGGGTGCTCTAACCTCTCATTCTATAATTATTTTCAATTATTTCTTCCTTAGCCAAACTAGATGTACCATCTTAAGTCTCAATGCTTAATAGCTGTCTCTAGCCCAATTATTTCAGAAAACTTCACGCCAAATACTTTTTCTGTTTCTAAGAAATAAGACTGGGGAAAAGGACTTTTTTGCCTAAACTAAAATACTAGCAAACACTCTTTTAGGCCCAAAATTCATAGCAGGAATGAAACGTGGCCTTCGTGTTTATGTGATGAACTGATATTTATTTAAAGATGAAAATCACAATAAATCAGATTGAGTGGACAAGAGGACTTCCATCTCAGAAAAGCACAGAGTAAATAAAAATTGGCTAAAGAGAGATTAAGAGAGAAGGGAGGGAAGGAGGGACAGAGAGACACTAAGGTCAGAGATTCTTCTGGTGTAAACCAAGAGAACCAAACTAGAAGACACAAAGAATTTTAAAATACCAGAATGTGCCAAACAGTGTAAGCAGGAAGAGTGGCCACTGTCTTACAGAGCAAGGATTCCCAAACCACAACGAAGCAATATGCAGCCCACTACAGACCCTGAAGGGGACACTGCCAACCGACAGCACTCAATACTCCTGGCATTAGTATTTATGGCATCTGGCAAAAGTAGCTCAACGAAGCCCATTTTCCAAAGCACAATTTTCCACAACTGAAGTCAAGACTCTAGAAAGAAAAGTTGTCATTCCTTTCAATCCGCAAGTATCTGAGAAATCTGCCAGAATGTCTCATCTTCCTTCCAGTTACTATTCCATTAGACCCAACGTATAAGTCTACCATTTAAAACGTTTCCAGCTTTGCTGAAGACCTATCCAAGTGTCAGATAGGGAATTTTCTGGGTTTTATGTTTTTAAATCCTAGGAAACAACATACGAACCACATTAAAAGGACGTTATTCCTATCTCTTTTTTTCTCCCCCTCCTCCAATTTCTGAGTGATTGATTTTGTAATCCCAGTAACATCTCTTTGTCTCTTTTTATCCATTGAGGTCTCCCAGGGTCCAACGTGGTTTTGTATGCAGCTGTCCTGAATTTGTATCCAGAATTATGATGATTTTGTATTTTTTGTATATTAGTATTCCTCTACTACAGCTACACAAAACCTCAGACTGTACTAACTGTCACCAACTACTGGTTTTGGCTGCAGTACTACGAGTCTGTTACCTGTGTCCACTTTAGTGGAAATTTTGTGATTAGTTACTTTGTTGTTACCTTGAGCACAAGACTACTACAAAGCAAACAAAGAATTCAAACTGTGTTCAATGATTCCATTTTTTCGTATTATACAATTTGCAGAAGACTGAAAATTGAGAATTGTAAACATTAGAGACATGGAATCACAATATTATCTAGTCACTAACAGATAAGCAATAACAAGCATGTTCTTGGCTCACTGAGCAGGGATTTAGCTGCCAAATCCCAATCAGCACTAATTGGATTGTCCTTGACTTTAGAGTATACGACTGACACCAAAGGAATAATTTATTTCAACAAATACATATAACTAGAATACAATTCACAAAACACCAAGCAGAAGAAAATTAATCTCATCAATAATGATAGTGTTATTGTTAGAAATACGTTTTTTTCACTAGCAAGGAGCCTGAAAATCTCGTGTTACTGTAAAGGAGGAGTAAAAGAAGAGATGAATCAAAGGAAGACTTCCTAACTACCAGTACATATTTGTAAGATACAACTTTCACTAAAGTTTATCAAGGTTGAACAGTGAATCTACTGCTCCAGAATTTGAAATGATTCCAGAGTGACTGTGGTTTTCCTTTGTTTTTTACTTTGTAAGTACCAGTAGCTGGGAAGGTATTTTAAATTCATGCCAATGAACTACCATAGCAGTGTAAGTATCTTCCTCAGTGTTACAAGATAAAGGCTATTATGTTTGTGACATTGGAGAAGTTAAATGTCATTCTCATTGTCCCCCCACTGAAATATGTGCTTGCGGTTATAGAAGGCCAGTGCTTAAATAGTATTCAGGCTTGCATAACAAACTGTTTTCCATGAACATGCTGCAGGAAAAGTGTCTTTTTGTTAGATAATCCACAAAGTTAATCCAGTACAGAAAAGGGGAGAGAGAGTTTCTTTACTGCAATTTAGTCTTAAAATATCCCCAAAGATATGAAATGCTACTTCCCTCAACAGAATCTGTGTCGTCACATTTTAGGACAAAGGAAGATAGCTTAGAGAATAAACATTCAGCCTCCATGAACATCTTGATTTAAACTGAAATGCTGAAAACAAACAAAACTAAAAAAAATATTTTTATTGCTGCTGTTATGACAGCAAGACCAAGTAAGCAAAGAGTTTCAAATCCAAGTTCTTTAGAGATATTCATTAACAGACATTTGAAGGAAAGAAGAGTTATACTGATCTGTACTGATTTTAAGATTTCTCCAAAATTATAGTGAATACAGAAATCAAAATGACAGTAACTTTTCTAGTTAACATTATATATTAGAAGAAACTGCTTAAATACATTTTAGGAAGACATGCTACAAAAATAATACTGGTGGTGGTGTGTTTTTTCCCTCCAAGCAGATTCTTGAGACAGCCTTACCTCACCAAAAAAAACCCCACCAAACCAAAAACAGAAAAAAAAAAAAAAAAACACCACACTAAACAAAAACCCCACCACCTCCACATGCAATGGAAATATTCTTTTCTCATTCTGTTTCAGCGTGGTATTGTGGAGACTGTTGTATTTGAAAACCGAACTGAGCAAGGACAAGGTTGTAGAAAGAGATAATTTCTTATACTAGAGCAGCTAATTTGTTTGGAAAAGTTTTCAGGCATCCATGCCCTTCTCCAGTCATAGCCAACTACAGTAATCTCTTACCAATATACAGTTACTTACATATCTGCATTCTGCTTCAGTTTCAATAGTACACTTGATGTTTCATTAAATTACAGCTACAAGAATTCTTCTGCCACAAAAAGGATTTAGTTTTTGCTGGGTTTTTTTTCCCCTGTTTGAAATTTCCCTAGATTGCACTTGAATCAAATTAAGCCACAGCTCAGATAAAACGATTGAAGTAACAGCTTGATTCCCTTCCTTTTCTACATTTTCTGTTTTACAGAGATTGCGTACCGAGACACCAAGAAATCATCCACTCCTTATACACACACTAGCCCAGAGGAATGCCCAACTATGAATATACAAGTATACCAAAAAAATCCCCATGATATTATATGCTATTCCCGCCCCCCGCAAATGAAAACAATATTCTTCACAAGCAAAATCTGTCCACAGAAAAAAAATAAAAGATTCAGACAACTGCATTTAGGAACGTCTCCCACTCTATCATCAATCACTTGTCTAGTTTCAAAATCCACCAAGATATGAAGCTATGTTAGACAAGAAAGGCTTCCCTGAAAAATTGATAAAAATCAGAACAGAAACAACCACAACAGAGCCTACGCATGTTATATCAGCATTTATCAGTTATGACAACAGCCAAATAAAACTGCTATACTGTTGCAAGCCTTCTGTCATACACATTGCAATTGCATACACAAGTAAGAACAAAAAAACATTAGTCTGTCTTCTTACAGTGAACAAGCCTCACAGAAAACATTCGCTCCATCTTGCAGGTTTTCAGAGTTAACTGCTGGGTACACGACGGCACCTTACAGGGAAGTAATTACGGGTGTACAGGCAAATTCCATCAAATCCAGCATTTAGTTCTCTTTTCTTTAACCTTACCTTTTAATTGCTGAGCTAAGGAAGACACGAGCATTCTCTCTTTTACCGTTTTCAAGTACCACCATATGTAAATTCCAGAGATACATTTATGATTATGGCTTATACCAGGAAAACCAAAACCAAACCAAAAGGCATTTTCTCATGCCCTTCTGTCATCTTTGCAAACATCTGTGTTCTTCCTAAATACCATCCACATTCCATTATGCAGACATATTAAATGGGAATTTTTGGTGAAGCACATCAAACACACTTCAGAATCCATGGAAAAAGAAAATGGATATACAGTAAGGTCTTCTGAGATTTTCTCTGGCTTTTAACCCAGAGTGCCTACATCTCCTAGCACCTTTGTTCCCTTCAGAGACTTCTGTAAATGCTTTTTGTAGCAAGTTACATAACAGCTTTATATTGTGCTGATATGTTGGAGAAAAATGTGGTTATCTACCTTAGTAAAGGTTCAGTTGAACACAAAATAAACACAGTAAAGCAATCAACCTTGGTGTATCATTAAAATCCTTCACGTTTCCACTGTTAGAACAAAAACAAGGCTCTTTATTAAATCTGGGGGATTTATTAAATCTGGTTTCTCTGTCAAGACACTGAACACGCACTTCCGAGAGGAGCTACTGCTATCACAGTTCTTTGTAGCGTCTCAGAATGAGTCTTTAAAACACACAACAGTAAGAACTATGATATATTTCAGCTTACTTTTATGGTGAAAGACAGAGACTAAGTACTTTTTAAGTGGGAATACAGTCAACTGTACCTGAAATACATAAAAAGCTAGGTGAATCAGATCATCCTTTACAACACAAAGACTTCTTAACTTCCCATGTGCCTGAAAGTCTACTGACACCTAAGTTGTCAACAGCAAAGCTCATTCTCCACTCAGGTTGAATCTCTGTGCGTCTTGCCAAGCACGAATAAACTGCCTGTTACGTGAACTATTCAAAGGCACCCATTACTTTCCTCGGAGCACGTATGAGACTAAGGCACCTGACTAATATCTTTGTGCCGAGATTCTAGAACCATTTAAGCTGATATAAATTCAGGCTGCAGTGATCTGTCCTCCTTCTGCATGCTCCTGCTCCTCCTTTATGCCAATACCGGCATTCGTCTGATATCCTGGTGAGGCAACTCTGTTTGAAAAATTAGCAGAGAAGTAACCCAGAAAAAAAATAATACAGCGACACAGGCAAAACACTCAGCAAGAAGGATCTTTTTGACTGGTCAGCATCCTAAAGCAAGCTGAAAATGAAAGGAAGATTTAACACAACAGGGATGACAGCACTAGGACTGCAGTAACATCAATTTACACAGGCCTAGACTGGAACAGGAATGAACTTTAAAATGTTTGACCCCTAAAGGATACTCTCTTTGGTTTATTTGAGGACAATAAAAATGTTCACTTCCCCTTAAGACCAACTATGTTGGATAAAAACTTGTAACACCAATAACAGAGTTTTTCTGCAACAAGAAAAATCTAGAAATCTGCTCCTAAGTTGCACAAGTGCATTTTACATAGTTATAGTGAATGTTTTTCAATAAAGCTAGATAATCTGCACAGGAAAGCATTACCTTTACCACAGGTTCGGAATATTGCAGATATTGGCACAAGTAAACAAATCCACATAACCCGTGAAGACAGAGCAAATGATGGCTGCTATAGAGAGATGGCAGAGGCAGCAGGGCTTTTCTGGAAGAACAGTCGTTACTATAAACATTCTTTCTTATTAACTGCAAGTGTATATTATCCAAACTGCTGCTGACATACAGGTTGGGAAAGGTTACAGGATTTTTGTTTACTTGTTTACACAAATATATTCCATAAACTTTTCCTGAAAAAACCACTATAAAATGTAATTACACTCAACATTAAAATCAAACTTTAAAACCAAGCCAGAACCTTGTTGAAGATGGGGGAAAAAAAGAAAAAAAGAAAAAAAAACCAAAACCAAAAAACCCCATACTTAAAAATATAAAAGCTTCATGGGTAATAAGTCTACAATCCTAGAAATGTTTGCCCCTGGTTTTTCATATAGAAGGGAACGTAATAAATGCATCAAGAAACTATGACTTTTACAAGAAAAAGAAAGGTCAGTACTCCATGTATTATGGGATTGCATGTGGGGGTAAAGGAATTTGGAAAACAATGCATGCCTAGTCTTCAACAGAATGTTGTTCCTTCAAGCATTTTTAGTATGAAGAATTAAAGTAGCAATGAGTAATTTAAATAATGAAGTCTAAATAGTTACTTTCTGGCCATGACCTTTTCAAATTAAGGTTCTGGTTCTGGAGTTATTTCTGAATCTGCTCAACTTCATCCATGCAAGCAATTCTACTAAACTTAATGAGACAATTTATGTACAGGAAGTTAAACACATACTTAAACACTACAGATTAAGACATTTTACAAACATAAAGCTTTCCAATGTCATCTGTCATCTGGCTATGTCAGATTGATCATACCCTTTAAGAAGGCAGCCTACTTTCTTTGTCTCCTCCTTAAAAGTACCCCTGGAGTTTTTGGTTGCTTCTTTCATTTGGGCTCTCTACTATTGATGGGGAAAACGTTGCAAACAGGAGAGAGGTGAAAGGGGAGGTCTTTATTTTTAACGTTAAGTACTTGGCATTTCACATCTTACAATTTTGCCACTACAACTAAGACAAGTCTATTTCCAAACAGGGTGGGAGGGGGAGCCACACTGTAATGGAATACTGGTATAGTAAAATGCAAGAGACTCTCAGCAGAAGTAAGTCACTGTATCTTTAAACATCCAGATATGAAGATTTCTCTGAAAATTATATTTCTTTAAAAAATGAAAGGATCTTACCCTAAGAATTTATTAGCTACGCTTTCAGAATGAACAAATGATACTTCAAAGAATTAGTTAGAGTAACAAACTTGAGTGTTGTTTGGTTTATGCGTAGTCAAATAAATTAGGGAACGTTCATCTGTTTAAAATACCGTTTATTAACAACATACATTCAAAGGATCGTTCTGAAACACCCAGCACACATGCCAGTTGACAATCACTTCATTTCCAAATCAGTTAATATACTGATTTAAGGTCTCTTCAGCAACAGATGTATTATCATAACAGAAAGTTATGCAATAGAAACCACTCTCTCTTTACCCACAAAACGATAGCAGATAGTACCACTTTCCTTTCACCCGAGCAGACATAACATCTCGATTCTCTCAGAAAAGCAGCCATTCCTGAAGAGCCCACCGAGTGCCACGGAGCTTCCCCAGGTGTGAGCTGCGGCACCCTTTCAACAGGCGATAAGCTGTAATAAGCCCCCAGGCACAACACGCCGAAAGCCCCACTGCTTTCCAAGACCCCTCAGTCTTTGTTTTCTTCTCAGGCCCCGGGTGTACGTGCCTCAGCTAACACCACAGAGGTGGGGGAACGGCAGCCAGCACCGCCGCTTTCTGCGGAGGCGGCTCGAGAAACGAGCGCGCACAAACGCCCCCAGCACCCAGCCGGCCTCCGCTTGGGCACTGGCTGTCGGTCGGGGCGG
>VYXH01003067.1:143545-183504 GCA_013397275.1 Burhinus bistriatus
CACTGACTCTTTACCCTTCCCGGGCGAAGCACCGCCGGCTCCCGCGCCCGCCGCCGCCTGGGACTGGAAGGCGCCCGGCCCGCCGCCGCCCGAAGCGCCGCTGCCCCACCGGCCGCCATGTCGCCCCTGCCCCGCCGCTGCACCCGGGGGAGGCCGGGCCTTCCTTGTCGGCGGGCTGCGCTCAGAGCTGCCCCGGCCCCGTCTGCCCCGAGGAGGGGCTGCTCAGGGGAGCCCCGCGGCCGGGGGGGCCCGCCGGCGGACGCGCTGCGCGGCACCCCCGGGCCCGGGGTCCGCGGCCCCGGCCTCGCCCTCTGCCCCAAGTGTTTGGGGGTGCGCGTTGAGCCCTCGGCAAGGACAGGTCGCCCGCATCTGCTCTACCCTCTGCGTTATCTGCACCCGGCAGGGAATCGGACACTCACTAGTCCCTGCGGGGACTGCGATATACTTGAACGTCACAGAGAGGAAAAGTGCAATTGTACGTGGTTTTCGTTAATTATAAGTGCGGTGTGTGTGGATCATGAGATACGTATCGATATTTAAGATTGTCCTGTGTCATGTCCTGTTTGTATCATTTTTTTTTGAAAATATATTTTATTTTTATACGTTTTATATATATATTGTATAAGGGCATTTTAAAACATTGTATCCCCTCTATTTTTCATATCGTGAATGTCAAACGTTAAACTCTTTTTCCATACCTTTTTTAATCTTGCATTCCAGACTGGTGAAAGATGTAGAGAATGTATCAGCTGTTCTCCATGGGTAATATGTGAAATAAAATAAACACTATTACATAAACTAGTTCTGTTACATTGTCGTTACTGGAGGCAGGTGGTCAAGATGAATGATTTCTTACATTGTTCAATCCTATCCTTACTAACCTAGCATGGCAGTTCTGTAACAGACTTAAAACTCTTCAGTTACAGACTTACTTAGTAGCCACCTTATCTAGTCAAATCAAGTAAACTCAAAAGCAAGCATGCATCTTAAAATCCCAGGGCAGATCTGGTGGGAAGGCTCTAAGGCCTTTTCTACCCACATGTTCCAGCCAGGGCTGAATCGTGTCACAGCTTGGATTGATCGTGCAAGTTTATTTTTTGCCCTAATTAATCAGAGAAACAACTGCACACTTCAACATTGCACAACAAAGTAACAGATTTATTGAGGGAGCACGTTCCAAAAATGGTCATGGCAGCTTCCAAGGTTATTTATGTTGAAGGATTTCCTGGGCCACAGTTCAGGTTAAAGTTAAACAGTGACCGGTTCAACGTGGGCAGAACATCTTGGATAAAAGCTTAGCATTAGGGATTTTGTTGTTTTGTTCTTTTTTTCTCTCTTTTTTTTTTTTAAAAAAAAAAACCCGAAACAAAACACCAAATTCCAAACACAGACCAGAAAACAAATGTGAAACTGAACCTTTTTAATGCACCAAGAGCACCATCTATTGGTGTCTACTCTTTGCCTGCCAAGAAAACAAATGTAAACACTAAACAAGTGTATTTGAATAACATCTTGGATAAAACATACAATTTCCCCTATTTTACAGTATCTCTGAACACAGTTAACATACACAGGAGAGGGCTGGGGTACAGCAGCACTAAGTGCCGCTAGAATAAATGAAGTGGGCATATTTTTTTGCTTAATACTAAATGCCTAAGGAACATGAATTTACAAGAAAAACTCAGAAGAACTGGCAATGATGCATTTCCAGGCATACTGCTGCAAAAAAGCTTGGGTACGAGTCCAGTTGACTAGATACCTGGCGTATATTCAGAGTGATTTTTCTCCTCAAAGTTTTGAAGTTCTGCTCAGAATTACCTATTTTTAGTTACTTTCCTAAACATTTTCAGCTAAAAATTTTGGAATCTTGAGAGGTGGGTTTTCCACTTGAAATGTTCTTTTGTAAAAAAATGCATATATATTGACACTTGCCAGTTTTAATTACCATCTGTTTGTTAACAGCTGGAAGAGAATTTACCTCTCTACTGCTGATAGGTTTTCTGATCCAGATTTTGTAAGATGTAACGGGTGACAGCAAATGCATGATCTTCAGCACAGATTATAGCTGCCATCTGAGAAACAAGCAAGTGGCTATTCTCAAATCGTGAAAGATCCTGAAATTGGAAAAGTTGCTGCTTGTAAGTGTGGAGGTGCTTGCGGTGGGAAATTACAATGTGTGGGTGAAGGCATGATCGTACTTAAATTACATAGCACAACAGAAATTACTTCAACAGAACCATACAATTCAATAGCTACAGTGTTTTACTTATGGGTTACACAGCTGGCATCTCTGTCATCTAAACTTGTGACAGAAGGCTAGATTGGGCTATGGTGTGGTTAAGCATGTACTTGCCAACTAGCTACTTCTGTTTGTATTGATCTTTTCTTCATTTACTGCCAAAACCCAGTCGCCACTTAAAATACCTTTTCTTCCCTCCTTTCCCTTTCACTGACAAAATACTTCACTCAAAACTGAAAGGTCCTTGGACTAACGGCCAGGGCTAAAACCAGCAACCTGGTGCTGGATGGCATAATGCCGACATTACTGGAGACCGGTAAGTGCAATTTCCGTTTGGAAGGATCAAGAGCACCACCTGCCGTGCTTGCAGGGAGAAGCAAAACTCCATAGTTGCAATAAACAGCAACTAAAGAAAAGAAACACTATTTTTTAAAAAAATCTCTCCACCCCCCAAAAAATCTTTGAAACCATGTCTTTTAAAGCATAAAGACCAAGCTCTTCCTTTTGCCCATGCAGGAGACATTATTGGAGAGCTTTGTCTAAGCATCTTTTCACTACGAACATCCCGCACAGCAAAATGTTGGGCACTAACCTTTAAACAGTAGCTGAAATCCATACATGAACTAGATTAAAATCTCTGAGGAGTGTGAGGATTTTGAAACCCCTGAGGTTTCAGGGAGAACAAGACTGTGAAACAATATGAGCCCATGAAAGCAAGCTTCCTCTTAAAGTCCCCAAAGTTCAAGAAGAGCTGTGTGCTTAGGTCAAGGCCAGCTTATGCTCTTATTTGATAGCTGAGAAGTGGAAGACATCATCAAATACCTCCAAAATCAGGAGCATCTGTTTACACAACACCTTAGTTAAAGTATTTGTTTCCAAGAAGAGTCTGATGCCCTACAGGCCAGCATTTCAAAGGCTGCTTAAAACATGACTATAAATTCAGTTCAAACAAGGTTCTAAATTAAAATTAAGTTTTGCAACGGTAAAAATGTATTGGAGCAGGAATTCATCCTTGTCCACCAGTCTGTTCAGGAGTGGATGACAAAGGGGTGGTCACCATTCTCAGCAGAGCCTCCACAGTGAAGTGTCAGGAGAGTTCATGGAATCTTCTTTAGGAGTTATTATTTTGTTTTGTACCTACTCTAGAAACACACTATGGCAAAGAAAAAAGTACTTCACTATAGTCAGTTTTTTATTAGCAAAATAGATTCCAAAGGCTATTTTTATCTCAGAAAGATTTTTGTGGCTCCATTATTCATAGAATCATGGAATCATTTAGTTTGGAAAAGACCTTTAAGATCATCTAGTCCAACCATTGACCCTACTCTACCAGGTCTGCCACTAAGCCATGTCTCTAAGCACCACATCTACACGACTTTTAAACACATCTAGGGATGGTGACTCAACCACCTCCCTGGACAGACTGTTCCAATGCTTGATAACTCTTTCAGTGAAAAATNCTCATGCAGTTGGCTTCAGCCCATCGATCCAGTCTGTCCAGATCTCTCTGCAGAGCCTTCCTACCCTCAAGCAGATCAACACTCCCGCTTAATTTGGTGTCATCTGCAAACTTACTGAGGGTGCACTCAATCCCCTCGTCCAGATCATCAATAAAGATATTAAAGAGGACTGGCCCCAAAACTGAGCCCTGAGGAACACTGCTCGAGACCTGCCGCCAACTGGATTTAATGCCATTCACCACAACTCTCGGGGCTTGTCCATCCAGCCAGTTCTTAACCCAGCGAAGAGTACACCTGTATAAGCCATGGGCTGCCAGCTTCTCTGGCAGAATGCTGTGGGAGACTGTGTCGAAGGCCTTACTAAAGTCCAAGTAGACAACATCCACAGCCTTTCCTTCATCCACCAGGCAGGTTACCTGGACATAAAAGGAGATCAGGTTGGCCAAGTGGGACCTGCCTTTCACGAACCCATGCTGGCTGGGCCTGATCCCCTGGTTATCCTTCACATGCCGCATGAGTGCACTCAGGATGAACCATTCCATGATCTTTCCTGGTACTGAAGTCAGGCTGCCAGGCCTGTAGTTGCCTGGATCCTCTATTGATAGTGCTATATGGAATGGTGTCAAGGGGCCTAAAATGCTGATATACAAGTGCTTTCCCATAAAGTCCTAGTGCAGGTCCCCTAACCTGGAAGAGGGAAACAAGTAATTATTTTTCTTTCTCCAACTGGTACCACAAAACTTACTTTTAAGCAGACATGTCACATGGAGGACTGCAAAAAAATGCTTGTTCTCCAGTTACATCAGAAAGCAGTCTAAGAGTTCTGCCACTGTTACCTAGGAACAACTTTTACTGTATCCAAAAAGTAGAGACACTGGTGTAGTTTCAGATGATTATCAAAATCTGCAAAGCATCTTGGTCCGTGCTAATAAGAACTGCAGTCAGGTGCCAGATATAAACTTTTTCTGCAAGTACAATGACAGAAAAGGGAATACTAATGAATACTTTGGCACATATAAAGCCTTTTCTGGCTCATTTAGTACCCAAAGGACAGCAAGTCATAATTAAAGCCAATAATGGCAACTCCAGACAGCCATCCAAATATTTTCCTTGTGCCGTCAATACACCATTTTATATTATCTCACATCATACTTAAGTAGTGTAGAGCACACAGGCATCAAGAGAAAAAATTCCAGCATGACTGAGTCCAACCAATAACTAAATCCAATTATGCCTAACTAAAATTTGTTTATTGTGTTCACAAGGGTTTGCTTTTATTATCCAAATATTTCTTAAAGAACAGTTTTTTTCACCAAATAATTTGTGTCAGCTTTGAAATAGTTTTAATTTTTAAATACTTAATTCTTTGGAGCAGCGCCATGTAGGAGAAGGAGCATAATTTGTTCATGAGGTAAAGAACTTTGCTGTGTAAAAGCCTTTTTACTACATGCTATATACACTAGTCAAAATGTTTGATAACTATAATGTCTCCAAATGAAAAACAAATGGTCCCATTAAGACTAGAATCAATGTTAATGATTTGATAAGACTGGAGTGTTTTGCTTGCAAAATTCCCAGCAACAAGCAACAGCAACGAGGAGGCCAAATGAAATCTTTTGACTTTGTTTGATTCTGTGATAACTTTTACCAAACATTTAACTAGACCTTCTTGAGTCTCCCATCCCCTTACAAAAGCCTGGGTTTTTCCAAAGTCAGGAAAGATCCGTGCAACCCAGCTGAAGGCAAATATTTTGTAACAAATTCTGACTCACAAAATAGGTTTGCAAAATAAATATTCCTCCAATACTTTCAGTGAACTATCACATCCCAGATTTGCCAGTTTGCAAATTACATGTAACTTTTCCAGCAATTATAAAATGGTTTATATTTTCTTCATACTTTGCTAACATGGTGTAAAAATAAACAAACAAATGTCTGGGTCTTAATCTCTGATGTCCAGCGCTATTGGCAGAAACAGGAGAACAAACATAACGGATCTTATCTGTTAGTTCAGGAGCAAACTAAGCAGTTCATCAAACAAACATGATTATTGTCCTTTTAATAGGTGGTTACTGTCACAGGAGTTACCATGAAACTGAAACACTCAAAGACTAAAAGGCCACCATGTAATTCATCCCACTGCTGTTACAGGAGAGGACAAAAGGGTGTGTGGGTTCCTCGTTTCCGCTTACATGACCTGACTATTATGGTGCTCTGCTAGAAGGCAGTAAACTCTCAGAGGCCACTACACTTCTCTGCCTGTATATAAGGACGCAGGAGCAGATCTGAGTCTGCACACTGGAAGAAGACAGCTGCACCTTGTAAAGTAAATTTGTTCTCTTTAGAGACAAGGAAAAAGTGATGGATTTCTAAGTCACTTTTTCTAAGACATTTTTTTCCTGGGGCTGTGCAGCTCTGCATCTCATTCTGCATAAGGAACAAATTCATAGTCTGGCCTTTTATTGATAAACAACATGAAAAATATGCAACTGGCATATATCATTAGTCTCCTAACTGCCTACAGACATCAGACATCCTGGTGGTGATGAACTGGTGAGCCAGATAGGAATCTCAACACCAAATCCCAGGCCTGAGACTGATCCCATCTAATTGAAACAAAACTTCTACTGACTTCAGCAGGAAAAAAAATCTAAGCCCCAGCTTTCTTTCAAAAACATGTCTATTTTTATACTGACAGATTGTATTGTAAGTTTTGCTTTCATTTATTCACAAGTTCTGGTTCTGAAGACTGAAGAAACTACTAAAAGGTAGAAGTAAGGGACAGGAACTCTATCAAAAAGAGGTAATTCAAATCCAGACTCTCAGCTCAATCTGAAATGAGTTCAGCAATGTATGATCATTGCTGCTCCTCTTAAGTGGATGTGGTGCTGCTGGCAGTGACAGTTTCTACAAACATACGTGTGTCAAGTGTAGTGCTAAATGTGTTCATGAGTAGGGATTGAACCCCAGAAACTTCCAGTGTTCTTGTCCAAAACCCAGACTTCATTTTTTATTTAGTGCAGTAGGATTTTGTAGTGTTTTAAATACTACAACTTTATATAGTAGCATTTCCTTCCTTGTCTCTCTCTTCTCTCTACTTTAAAAAAAAAAAATCTCATCGCCTATTTTAAAGCCTCGGAAAAGGTTATATCCAGACAACTAACTCAAATGAGAGAGTGAGTGGTGTACATAGCTCAGAGCAGAAACTGGCAGTCAAAGCTCCTGTATCAGTCAGGATGCACACAGAGACAGTCTAGCACTTTGTGATAATATTTGCACAAGGCAATCAGTATCTGTTCAATGAAGGATATAAAAAGATTTACACAAAGAAGTGATTCCTGCAGAGACAAAGATGATTTACTGAGTGATAATTCACATCATCTCATCCCAGTCTGATTTTGCTAACTCCTGGTAATGGGGGGAAAAAAACCCCTCACGTTACAAGTGCACGAGGGCTATTAAACTTGATTTATTGTCTTAACCACACTGTAAGACAGACAGAAACAAATGATACATTTTTTCCATGGAATGTTGTTAGAGTATGTGTACTAAGATATTTTTCTTCTACTAGTCTGGCACATCTGTACAACTTTGCTGCCATCTGCTGCCTTCTAAAGAAAAATAAATCACTCTCATTTAAAATTATTGCTGGATGTCAAAGTGGCACAGTGCTGCTGCCCACAGGGAGGCCTGTATTTGAAAGAATTTTATATCTGGCCTGGGCTGGTTGCTTAATATGCTGAGTAAGGCAGAGACTGAAATTTTTCATTCCTCCTGGGCTTTACTCGGAAAAAGCAGGAACAGCACAATACCTTTCCATATTGTGAAGAGATAGAGAAAGGAAACTACACTGTTCTTTCTGTTGTTCTGAGCAAGCTCAGGGGTTACACTTTGCCAAATGGATGCCTGGATACTTCTACCTTGTTTTCAAGGTGTGACATGAAGGGATCAAAGGAGAACATTGGCTCCTGTGTGTTACAGGAATTACCTATTTACTGATGAGTAAAGAAGGCTGAAGTTAGAAAGACCTGTACTGCCTTTTCAGGAGAACTCCTGATTGGAGAGATGTACGTATGCTTTTCATTTCTAGACAGAAATCAGAACAGTGTGATGAACCAGACTGACCTGTTTCTCCCAACTATCTAAATAAGGCATAAACAATGCACCACCTCAGTAGTAGTTAGGTGTAAGCTGTCAGCTTCTATGATCACAGAACTGAAGTTGTTCCTCTAACTGTTACGAACAGAAGAGAATATTTTCTGCAATGACATTTTTATATTGGATTGAAATAACAGTTGTATTTACTCTGCTGTAATTATGTAAGTTATTTACTTAGTATAATACAAGTATTCTTATTTTAATAAATAAGCTGCTGCAAAATGTTTTATTATAACACCTAATCCGACAACACTTACACAAGAAGGAAGTAGTATATCTGGTATGAAAGGCTTCTTCAAATTCTACCTGATGAAACTAAAGACAGTAGAGACGACTTGTAAAAGATTGTAAAGATCTTGGCTTATGTGAAAGATATTTTAAATTTTGTTTTTAATCCTGCTGACTAACTCAAACAGGCATTGAAAAATGAGCTTCCCATCAAAATATTTCTTTTCATCTCTATGACTGCAGAGTTTCTTCAAAAAATTACGTACTATATGATGCCTACATACAACATTCAGCCCTTTATTCATAATGGGTTTAAAACAAGTAGTTGAAATGGTGCATTTTTTATTTACCTCTGATTTGGAATCAGTGCTGGTTAAATTTGCTCTATACGGGATATACAGTGATTCACTAGTTGGTTCATTTAGCCCACCCAGCTTACATATTACATATGCTACTATGAAGAGTTACAAAAATGAGAATGGAAATGTATGACTGGGGCACACTTTGAGCACAGACCTTCAGCCAGAAGTTACTTTAGCCTACGTCTTTGTTTCCTTGCCTCAGGACAGGCATCAGCGTTGTTCCTAGGCCAGAAAAGCAGTTTCCCTCTGCCTAAATCTGTAATGTCCCAGGTAAGGCTGCAAATAAGGTGAAGCACTGTAGTTAACTACTGGCAGTTCAGGCAGAGGAGTGGGAGACAGGACTAATGAACAGGT
This sequence comes from Burhinus bistriatus, assembly GCA_013397275.1. Classification (NCBI taxonomy): domain Eukaryota; kingdom Metazoa; phylum Chordata; class Aves; order Charadriiformes; family Burhinidae; genus Burhinus; species Burhinus bistriatus. The sequence goes on from VYXH01003067.1 coordinate 152,347, forward strand.
TGAACTGCCACTACCCAATAGATGAATGCACACACACAAATATAGATCATGGAAGCACAGAAACACGTATATGTAAACATACCAACCCGTACACCGTAGGCACCTACCTACGTAGGCACCTACAGCACACCGTAGGACCAATGGGAAAAGGCTTGAGAAACTCAGACCTACTGTCACCTACAGGGCAATGTCATAAGTAATAACCACACAATCGACAGATCTAGAAGAACAAGAATCAAAGCTACTGCCAGCCCTCTTCTGTTAAAGGCTGTTTACTGGAGATCACTGGAGGCAGGCCTCTGCGTAAACAAGCCCAGTGAGACTCTGAAGAGCAGTATGGAGCAGTCAGGGCACCCTTGCTACAACCTTGAAACTAGTCTAAACAGTTCTTGTCTTGCACAAATATCTGCTAGGGTATGCCAGATCTCAGTTCAATTACTATTTTGAAATAGTAACTTTTAGATATATATACGTTTGAAAAGGACTTCAAAATGATATTTCAAATTCTGTTCCAGATCCAGTTTTGGTTTCCAGTTAGGACTCTGTTCTGCCTTCTTGTTATAAACACAGCACTTTGAAGTCACCAGTCACTGAATTAGTCCAGATTTTAACTCTGGCAGCTCCCATGTATTCAAAGTAAATGTGACTGGAGAAAAAAAAAAAAAAAGATCTGTGATGGAGAAGGGAACTAGAAAAGCCTAGTCCTTCGAGCAAGAGAACAGGTGCTGTAGGCCAAATCAGAGATGCTGAGGGGTAAAAAGTGATCTTCCAGCTCAGTGTCCAGCAGCAGCCAGAAGTCAGTATATTGAGCAACATCAGGCAGGTTACTGAGAGCGTGAGAGAGGGATCAGTCTGGCACTGTATAAAACTTCGGTACACCTCCACCTTGAGTTCAGCACACAGCTCCGATCTGTACGTCACAAGAAGGACAGTGGATCTACAGAGGGCAGAGAGAAGAGCTCTCTGAGGAGAGACTTAAAAGGCTAGAACTCTTCTATTTGGAAAGGTGAAGGCTGAGGAATGGCTTAGGTTTATAAAATCATTAAGATGGTAGATAAGGTGAACGCAGAAGTGTCATTCATCAAATCCTGCAATATTACAACTGGTGTGCGGGGGGGCGCTCACTGAAACTAGCAGGAAAGTGGTTTAAAACTAATAAAAAAATACTTTTTTTACACAGTAGTTAATGAATTACTGGAATTTCTTGTCCTGAGAGGCTGTGAAGGTAGACAGTATCAGCAAGTCCAAAAAAAAAAAAGAAAAAAGAGAAGATATCTCCTAACAGTATCAAAATGGATGCTATAAGGAATAGGCAGAAGTGTGCTCTTTAAAATCTGTAATCCAATGATGCAGAGAGTATGAGGAGAATAGATCACAGGAAGTGGCCAGGTTCACATGGTGTCCCTAAACGGTATGTCCTTTCACTGTAGGAGACAGTGAGGGCAGCACATTGGTCTAGAAAGACTACTGCTCTAACCCAGTCAGACAGTTTTTATGTTATTATGAATAAAGCTTCTGTGTTGAGAATCCCCTCCATGCAAGAAAAGCCACTCTATTGTGCCATATTGGGAATGTGAATGGTGCCAGTGCTGCAGTAGATGACTGGAAAACTGGCTAATGAGAGCATAAAGACATAGAAACACACGTCTACACAGTAAGAGATACCCACAGGATTGTTCAACCTATGTGTACACGCATCCTCCAGCAGCAGCTTGAAACTCTCTAGGACCATAAGGTTAGAAGAGAGTTAACCCTTCTCTGCGAGGCCTTGTTGTGTAGATAACAAAAGAGAAAAACTCACAAAATTTCTGGACACGATACAGAACGACTTGCATTGAAGGGCCAGTAATTGTAACTACTATCACAAGTAGTTGAGAGGGTTATAGAAGCAACTGACCAGCTTAACCGCTTCAAGGGTGCTGCAGAGAGGAATAAAACATATTAATGGGAACTATTTTAACCATGTTCTGCTTTCTCTTAATTGCTGCTTGTTTAGGAACACTGTTTTAATGCTTTTCTTCTTGTCAACCACTGTGGCAAGAGCGAAACCACTTATTTCGACTTCAGTTAAGCTCAGCAGAGGTCTCTGATGTGCTCTATGAGTATATTTGAACTGAATGATATTCAATAAAAGAAAAAAATGAATGGATAAGAAGCTTATTCTTTGCTTTCATATGTCTTGCATATTTTTGAAGTCACAAGTTTTTGTTGATTAAAGAGTTTTACTTTTACCCTGCTTTCTCACCAGCCTCTCTACTGATGAAGGATGAATATGGAAAGTGTTGACCTTTTTCTGCATGTTCCAGTTAATAAATAGAAATACACTCTCTTGTATCTGTGCCCAGTGTGGATAAAACAGAGTCTGATAGAGACTGTATCCCAGATGTTACATCTGATAATTAGGCAGCTTTAAAATGTAACATAGCTGAATGTTATTAAAACCACTAAAATGAAATTAAGCCTTCATCCCTGTTGTATTTTTTCTGCAGGAAAACACAGATTTTGCCTTGAAAAGGTCAGTTTAAAGAAGAAACATAATGATTTAGAGGAAGGTAACTTCCAACTCTAGCTTGTCTGTGTTAAATACTTTGCAATAAACTGCTCATCAGTTGCTTATCATAGGCCAAACAGTCAGCTGGTAAGCTCTGTTGCTTTTGAGTATTCTAACACGCTTCTAGTATGATCCAGAAAATCCAGGCGAGAGGTAATATATGTGATCACATGACTTGTTATCTTAAATGGTTTCATATGTGGTATTTGCTCCAGTTATTTGACATGACTCAAGTTGACCTCATTGTTTTTATGCTTGAAAGGGAACAATTATGCAACTACTAAATGGTATGGAAGACAGCAATGCCATACATGACAGAAAAGAAAGCAGGAATGCAATGTCTACCAAACTGTCAAAACCTCTTACACCAACATAATATGTATATTTTCTTTGTACGGTCCTATATTACAAAACAATGAAAAAGCTAACATTCATGCTGGTAAAGCTGGGTTAATCAAGACAACTTGTAGTTCTTGTAGTCATTTTGAACATACGATTTTTGTGGTTCTCACTTATATCGGAACCTGAATATTTTCAGACAAGTTCCATGTTTGCTAGAATAACAAAAAATAAAATAATTAAAGCAGGCAATAATGGCACTAAAAATAGCATCTTATGACAATGCTGTCAAATGATAACATACATAAATTGATGCATATGTATCTTCAGTTATAAAATCTTTGTACGTACTTAACATGAGTTTGGCAACATCTTAAGGCGGATGTTGAAGCAAGTACATCTTTAGTTTTATCAGTGGTTTCTGAACAACACTGATGAAATAACATAGCATTAATTAAAACTGAACAAGACACAAACACTATAACTTTCTTCTTGGTACTGACCCCCTTCTTGCAGAAGCATTGGTATTAACAAGTTAGAAAATGAAGGATGGAAGGGTCCTGGAAAATTCACTGTTATTTATTTAATCTGATTTTGCAGTTCTTTATTTTAGTTTTCCTGGCACCTATTTCAAGTTTTTGTAAGTGAAAACATGTAATATTTTATGAAACTGCAAGGCATCCTCTGGAAACTATTTTCCTAGATTTCAAATCACCTTGAAGTCTTTACAGAGGTTTTTGTTGAGCGGACAGGGGTTACAAGACACGTTCTACTGTTCTGAAGCCTCTGACTCCAGTCTCATCTTATCAACTGTCAGTAGCTAGCGAATGACTGAATGGACAACACCCAGCTGAACCAGCACAGCAGGCAGTGTGCTAATGCTTCAGAAGGGTGAGCACTTTCTGCTGATTCCATAACAAATGAACCTAAAATGGGTGGCAACAGGCTGCTGGAGGTATTTTAAGACAATGTTAAACCATGCCTTAATTAAAGAGTTTATTAGACATTCTGTACTCCTTCCAGTGTGCTCACTAAAGCCTACACCTGAAGAATTGCATGCTATATTCCCTAGTTCTTCCTCCTATTTCAGTATTCTCTGTTCTCCATTCTACAGGTCTCTGGGGATGTTATGCTTGTTCAGGAAAGTGATCCAGTGAAGCACTAGAGAAAGCAAACTTCAGAAAAAACACTAAATATCTTTGGCTACCACATGAAAGCCCAGTCAAGAATATGTGCCAGGTTGCTACCCAGCATAATAAGCCTTCCTTGTTCTACTACTATAATTGTTAATGCACATTGAGAGGACAAGGGCCTAGAGAATATGACAAAGTATGTGGAGGCTACTGTTGCCAGCTCTGAGACATAGGTGCCTGAGGATTTATTAAAGTTTTCCCCAGAAGCTTGACAACGTGATCTTGCTTCCTGATACTGTGTTTCTTTTAATATGTGAGCAGAAAGATCAGTTTTAATTAGCCTAACTTTAAAGCTGACCACAGCAAATACCAATTTACTGTCAGTCAGCACAGTGATTACAGCCACCTCAGACGCATTGCAACAGAAGAGTGGTTGTTTTGTTTATGTGTTAGAAGTGGATGGTAAAGGAAAGCAAACATCATGATTTAGCTCACAGCCTCAGAATCAAGAGGAGGAGAAAAATATTTTTTCTTACCATGGCATATTCAGTGTTTTGTTCTGGATTTCCTGGGACTTATCTCAAATAGTGTGACAGACATGAGAGAAAAAAGTAAATGGATAAGAAGGCTAATCAGAGTGCTTTTGTCCCCCAAATACCTAGGATGGAACTGTACCAAACTGCAGTTTTCAGGGCATGGCATAGCCTTAGAGCCTTCTGTTCTGTTCAGCACAGTCTGGTAGTAACTGTGCTCAGTTATATCCCTCACAGCTGCTCTTTCCCAGTCTGAAAGTGACACTGCACTTCAAAAACACAACGTTTCCCACTGAGCCCAAAAGCCCACATTGGTTGCCTGAGGTGGTACTGCCTGACAGTGTTATCCTGAGCCAGAAGGCAACTACATTCCCAGGCACACATTGTCAAGCTTTTCCACTTAAAAAGCATTCAGGTTTTAGGGCTCTTTCTCTGTAGCAGCAATGAGGAGAGTATCAACACTTCTGCACATTTGTAGCACTCATTAGCCCAGGTGTTCTCTCCTAAGTTCACTGCTATCATAGGATCCATTCCTTGTTGTAGGTTTCAAAATTGTTATCCCAAGCAGAATGCCTTGAGAAGGCAATGGTTTTCCTGCATGTGTTTAGGTCATTCTGACCTAACCCCTTTCCAGTAATATTGTCAGACAACTGGCTAACTGCCAAAGTGCTCAATGAATTTAAAATGCCATTAGAAAGATCATGGTCTGTGTTCAGTTCAGGTTTCCTCCAACTCAAACCATTGTGAAAATGTCTGGAATATTTAAATTGTACTTGCTTGTACTGTGTTGATGTAGAGTAGGATTTTTGTTTCTGTTGACTCCCGTCTGAAAAGCTCCTCCAACCTCTAAGTTATTTTCATCCATGTCTAACCTTTAAGATTTTTGAAACAGCATTTAGCTAAAAAGGGAAGATGACACAAAAGTGTATGCCAACTTTCTAAATGCCAAATTACAAGTACTTTCTTGCCTCACTGACACCTGTGAAGAATGTGGCTACACAGATAACCTAGAAATGGGAATATTAATCTCCAATACAGCTGCACTTGACTAAATATTTAAGTAATTACAGAGTTAGAAAGCTGAGCCTGTATGATGGCACAGTCTGTGAGCTTGTGGGGACATCACTCTCCCTGGCTTGTTAAGATAAATTACCTCTTCTAGCAAATCCTTACTCTTCCTGGGTTTTTCTCCTGTACTACAGTGTATCTGACACTCATTTTGTAAAGTAGTAGGACTCACTGGGCAAGGAAATAGTTACCACTAATCACATTAAGGCAAGAACAGGAAACAAAGATACTCTGGGGAATCTGGGAGTCAAGTGGATGCAAAGAGGCTAGACCTTCATGGATTATGTCATTTCCTCCAAGGAGCAATCCCTGGTCCCTGAGCCAAGTAGTTCTATGTCGTTCATGCCCATTCTGCTTCGTTGCCATGCAGAATGGTTGCCTATGCCTGTGCTGACAGCTGGGATGTGGTTGGGGAACTGGCACCATCTGAATTAAAATCAGCCAGGGTTCAGTCTCTAAAAGAGAACAGGGAGACTCCAAAACAAAAATAGCTAGGAGGGGTCAAAAACCTGAAGAGTGGACACTGAGAGCAGACAGGCAAGGAGAATGAGACAGGCCAGACATAACGCAGATTAGACAACACGTGGTAGAAATCAGTTCTCAGGGGAGAGACCCAAGAATTCATTAGTCTGCAGGGGAACACAGTGTTTTGTATACACTTCTACAGAACAGCAACACAGGTTCCTTGTGCAATAAAAGTTACCCAGAAAAATAAATGTCAATAATAGCATATACTATGTATAACAGCGCCTAATCCAGAAGATATAAGAAGGAGATGATATATCTGGTTAAAGATACCTTTTATTGATAACAAGGATTAACTAAAAGTATCTAAGAAGTTATAAAATGTATAGCATCCCAGAAGATCACGATACTTACTATTAAACTTATTAAGGTGTGGACTTCTCTGTAAGTTTGTGGAATGTTCAGCTAGAAGCATAAATGTCCATCTTCATTTGTTTACTGTCTAAGAACAGTATCTGTGCCCCTAAATGGATTTCCAAAGCACATAGTTGCTCAGAACTGACCTTTGAAAATTCTAAATGAAATCTGCATCTGTATGCCAGTGTTTAGGTGTCACTGTTTAGCTTTGGAAAAAGCTGGTTGGAAATTTAAGAAAATGAGAAATACATCAAGTTAGAATCTTTTTCCTATTACCTCTTGTAGGAATCTGTAGTCTTTTTGAACTCATGTTTTCTTTCAGAAAATCTGTAAATAATTTTCAAGGAAATCAAAAATATTGTCTTAAGATCCCAGGACTATCTGTTTCTATTATTTTGGTTATTTTTCTTTTTGTATACAATTCTTTAAAAAATAGATATATATACATGGTTAAAGAGGTTAGGTGGTGCATGCAGATATGCCCTTGCTTGGACAGAAGACTTTAAAATTCAAAATGCCTTGAAGGGCAAAGTGGTAAGAGAGAATAACAGTTCATAAAGACTGCTATATATTGCAATAGAGAATATTATTTTTAAAAGTTATAGGCTTATGGTTTACCTTGCTGAATTCAACACAATTAACAAAGTGGAGCTCAGTTTATCTCCCACAATCTTCCATTTTTCTCCAGAAAATTGCCTTTTCCTGCCCAAATGTTTCTTTTTTGTTCTTCATGTGCCATTTGATGGACCCCTTGCCTGTCTTTTTGGTTACTAGAAGGCACAGAAAAGAATACAGATAATAAAGAGAAGGACTTCCTGGTCTCACTGCAATATCAAAGCACACTTTAGCCTTGATCAGCTATAGTAGGGAAGAGGTAAAGTCTTCACTTCACCTTGAGAGCTGTAATCTCGGCTCCCCTTGTCACTGGCCACTGGAAAAAGCCCATGGTTGATACTCATTTCTTCAGGCAGCATTGCAGTTTGTCTCACTGCATTTTGCCAGGATGGACATTTTTGCTCAAGCAGTAAAGAGAAATGTCTATTGCCTGCAAGCACCTTTCAGTGACATGTTTTCAAACAGTTAGGCAAAAAGTGTTGGGGAAGACGTGGTTTTTCAGGGGCTGCCAGGCAAGAAAAACCACCCCCTTCCTGTGGCTCTGGTGACTTGCTTACATCCTGCTACTGAAAGCTCTGCAGGAAATGATGAGACAGAAACCAATTTCTTCTGGCAGAGAGCAGTTAACCTTTGGAAATCTAAGTTGTATATTACAGCAGAGGCTTTGACTAATACAGTACTTTGAAGGAATCTTTGTGAACACAAACACAATGCAGTCAGTTAACTGTCTTCAACGGCAACATTGACAGACTCTTCTTGGCTGTGGACTAGAAGTCCCCTCTGGGCTCCTGAAGCAGCAACGCAGCTCTCTCTGTCCTTACTCTAGTTGCAGATATGTAGCTTTGCCCTAGTCAGTACTTCTGGCAGGGAAATTGTTACCCTTGCAAAAGTGGAAATGGGAAAACCTACATTTCTCCAAACTTGTCTGGATATCCAGGAGTCAGGAGGACTCTTCTGACAGACTGCCAGCTGGACCAAGAATAATGAAGTTCCAAGGTTTAAACAGTGGTCTGCTCTGGCCATTCTTGATGTAAAAAGATACTTTTACTCCCCTCCCCTCCAGGTCAGTCCTCCCACTCTTTAATTTTTTGGTTCCCTTTCTTGGACTTCGATGGAATAAAACCAGAAAACAAACAGCATCCCTGCCCCCACTTCAGAAGAACACTTTTTCCTGCTTTTCTTGGCTAAGTGCTCCTTTCATACTCAGCGGGTATCCTTGGGATATCTCCCAAGGCAAGCTCTGCACAATGGCCCAGCACCAAGAACCATGGCTGTCTAGTGCTTAGCAACACTGACATGACCTCAAGTGGCTTAATTTTGTAATTGCTTTCTCTTAGATAGTATGTGAACTTAAACCGATCTCCAAGACTCATAACCACACCAAAATCTCCTGAAAGGAGCAGACACTTTCACAGGCCTTAGTTCCCTTTCTGAAGGTTCCAAGATATAGAGCCTGTTTTCCTTGTTTTCATCAATGTAATAACAGGAAATCCCAGAAAGCAGAACAAGAGATTTCATTGCTTCCCAGAAGTGGTAACACCTTGATGGCTAATTTGGTTTAGGGCAAAATGAATTAAAAATCCCCAAACATCGCTCTCATTCAGCTGTATGGTCTTATTATTAAGCAGCAATTGCAAACTTGCATTGACCTCAACGGAAGCCAGGATTTCAGCCCAAGCACATTATCAGTATGGATGACTATCTGCCACTGCGCTGAAGATCTGTCATCCATATTCTCAAATTCTTTCTAAGAGTTTGAAAACAGAGATCACTTTCCACAAACATCTTCTGAGTAACATCAATGAGGAAGCACAGTCTTCTAAGGTAGCTGATCTCCTTCACAGTAACTGATTAGATTCACAATGTAGTTAATTTCTGGATCATACTAGTCATTTAGATACCTTAGCACTAATTCAAAGGCTGGTAACATGATACTTGAAATCATATAATTCATAAATATTAGGGGAGCATATTCTGGTAGCTCTTCCAACTTCTGACCAAGGACTGAATAGTTTGGCAAATGTCCTTCAGTCCTTCAGACACAGAGGACAAATGCAAAATTTGGACAAGAATACACTTCCACTTCTTGGCCATGTCATGATCTTTACAGGGATAAAAATGCATCCAGCTTAAATGAAGTTCATCACAACCTTTCCATAACATCTGTCGGATAGTGTGGTGGGTTGACCTTGGCTGTCCGCCAGTTGCTTACGAAGCCGCCCTGTCACTCCCCTCCTCAGCAGGACAGGCAGGGAGAAAATAAGATGGAAAAGAACTCGTGGGTCAAGACAAAGGCAGTTTAATAAAACAAAAGCAAAGGCCACGCAGAAGCAAAGGAAAACAAAAAGATTTATTGTCTACTTCCCATCAGCAGGCAATGTCCAGCCACTTGCTGGGAAGTAGGCCTTCAGCATGCATAGCAGTTGCTCTGGAAGACAAACATCATACTAACAAATGCCCCCCTTTCCTCCTCCTTTCCCTTAGCTTTTATTGCTGAGCAGATGTCATATGGTATGGAATATCGCTTTGGTCAGTTTGGGTCAGCTGTCCTGGCTACCTCCCCTCCCAAGATCTTGCCCGCCCCCAGCCTACTGGCCTTTGGGGGTGAGGGGGGATGTTGGAGAGAGAGTCTTGGTGCTGTGGAAGCACTGCTCAGCAGTAGCCAAAACACTGGTATGTTACCTACACTCTTCTACCTACAAATGCAAAGCACAGCACTATGAGGGCTGCTATGGGGAAAATTAACCCCATCCCAGCCAGACCCAATACAGATAGGTTTGCCAGTTCTCTGGCCCTTTAAAATATTGGAGGTGATGTTCAACATAGAACCAAACTTTGGTTACCTATATTGATTTGCTGCAGACAAGCGATTGCCAGTTGCCATGATACGTGTTAGTATTTTCCTTTAAAGTTTGCTATTTGACCCCTCTAATATGTGATGGTGTTGACTCACAAACACAGGTAGATTTAACTGATGGTGGTGTTCAGCTGCCTATCTTTATAACTGCTCTTTGCTTCCCACAACAGGGAAATGGAATAATCCATCTAGCCATTTCTAAACTGTTCCACTATAAAATCAGGACTGATTCTGCTTATGATATGGAACATGGTGATTTGCAAGGATTTTTGCATGCAGTTCAACTGTCCCTGCAGTAGAGGTGACAATCTTTGGAAGAAGTGAGTCATAGGCACTGGGAAGGCCTCCACTCCCAAGCTGAGTCCCACTGTGCTGAATCCCACAGTGTCACTCTTGGGTGTTACCAGCTGTCTTCATTTTTATACAAGATATTAACAGCATATTGTTTATGAATCTCAACAGAGGACTTAATTCCTCTAGAGACTTGGGATATGAATAATACATCTCTGTGATAGACCAATGGTGACAGTCATTCTTAGACTATTTACAACATACATTGGTGTGGGAAAGTAACAGGAGATTGGCATCTCACTGGCCAGTCAGGCCCAAACCACGACAGTATTATAAACATGCTCAAGTGACTCGCACCTGGGGTGCTAGACAACACATATATCACACTAATTGTTGTTCAGTCTTACGTGCTCGCAAGCAGAACATCCGCACTTAGATAACATAAGTCTGTGTTGGACTCAGGGACACCTTATTGAACATGCTTGAGATTCATGCCCTGCTGTTGAAGAAGATCAAAGCACAGTCGAAAACTATGCCTGCTTGAACCCTTGATATACAGGTGAGAACAGCAAGTCTGAGCTCTCACGCTCTCTTTTGCTAACAAGGACTCTCTTGCTAGTAAGGACTCTCTCGCTCCACAGTGCCTGCATCCCCTGCTTGCATGCCTCTGCCCGGGTGCTGCTTTGGAGATCCCTTGGTCTGCAAAGTATCAAGATTAAATTCGTTCTTTGCCTTTCATCTGTGATTTTGTAGCTGTTCCTGTGTCCTGCCTGTGTCAGTTCACACAATTGGCATTGGCATTTAAAAAGCAGTGGACAAATGTTGAATTTATGCTATTCAATTGTCAATTCAAAGAGAAATACATTACCACAGCATTCTCATCTAAAACATAAGAGATATACAACTGGACTATTGCAATTCAGCTTACATCAGTATCTGAATGTAAACACAAACTAGGTCGAAATTGTTTTAAGCTTTTTATAAAGGAGGTTTGCAACATTTTAACCACATAACCTAAAGGTATCCATCTATAAAGAAGGTTTTATAATTAAACTAAATCCAGTTTTTCCATTTTGTTAAGCCTTAGTTTATTAAATGATGCAAAAAACCCCCACAATTAGGACTGGATCATCACTTTGTAATCTGCCCTGAACAAACTAGTAGTATGGAGTTGTCTGTTCCCTCAAACAAAGGAAACAGCTCTAGTCTTGCATCAGATGAAACTGAAGACTCTGTAGTGCACTGATCTTAGCAAATGATTGGGGAAAGTGAACCAAAGCTTCCTCTGTATTTCCGCAGGGCCTGCTTTACCTCTCTTACCTGTAGGATTAAGCTCAACAGAGAAATAAAGGGGACACTTTATGCTCAGTTACATCTCCATGTAGGGCCATGACAGTAGACCTTAAAGGACAGCTACTTAACTGACAGACAAACCATCAAGACATCAAAGAAATGGTTGATTCTTAACAGCTTTTGCATGATTAATAAGGCAAGCTGGGAATTAGAATCCACATCCCCCACTGCCCATCCTCAAGTCCTAAACAGATGAGTTATCTTACTGTTCATTTACATAATAAATGAGGTTCTGGATCTCTCTTTAATCAAAATTTAGAATGACACAGCTTATTTCAAAATACGAACAGAAGTGGGTCTCTGATTGATCCCACATGCATATTCGGAAGTACATAACATACTGTAAAGTTATAAAATACCTGCTGAGTTCAATTTGTTTTAAGATTAGGCAATATGTGTGCTTGATTAACATTCCAACTTAATAAGAGCCCAGTAAGTTCCCCACAAGTTATGTAAGAATAATTTTTAAAGTATTTCATGAAAGAAATTATTTTCCATCAAAGAAACTGGGACAATTCTAAATGCCTTCATATGTCAGTCAGCTGAAAATATTCTATCATAGGAATCACAAAACTTACCTCTAAGGTTCAGGAATTCATCTTTATTTCTTCAGCAAACCATGTAATTCCCAATAATACAATAATAATTAAATATACTATTAATTTTCATAATAAAAAAGTACATACTTGGAACTAAATTGTAATTACATTGTGTTCTTTAGCATTGTGTTGAAGGTGGATTATTTATAAGCTTTCATTATTAATGAAGTTAATTTGGCTTAATTTTCCCATCACATACAAATGTATCTTAATTTTTTCCTATTCAGATGTTGAAGTCATGGGAATTAATCTTCCACGATCATATTCAAAGGAAGTTTACTCACATTTGCAGAAAGAGACAATAAAAGTGGCTGTAGCCATTCCCTATACCATTCCATATGGTCTGGTCCAACCCAGCCATGAGGCTTATGGCTCCAATAGTAGGAATGGCTGAATTAAATGCATATCCACTCCTTCAGCAATCTCAAATTGGAGACTGATCCTTTCAAAGATAAAACCAGAAGCAGCTCTCACTAATACACCCATCTGTAGCTGAAGAAGAGAACACTACCTCCATTAAGCACTTTCTGCTCTAGGGACTGTAAACTCCAAGAGAGGAAATGCATATGAATAGGCCACCTCTCAAGAGTTCTTACAAACAACCTGGGGGAATTCTGACAACTGAGGTACATCTGTAAATTACTGTCACAGTTTGTGACAGCTGATAAGCACCACTAACTCCATTTGCAGTCCTATCTCCAGCCTCTAGATCTCTCTTGGTTCTCCCACAACTCTGAATTCCTGTCAACATCAACTCAGAAATGCCTTTCTAAGTAATGTTACATTCTGAGTAATTCTTGCTGTTCTCCTGGCAGCCTTGTCATCTTCTGCAGCTGGTTCCCTTTCCCCCTGCTCCAGAATCATTATCCAGGTCAACCCTTTTCTTGCTGAATGGACCTTGCAAACTCCCTACATCATGCTGTGACAACTAAATTCACATAGGACTGAGTCAGATGCATCCCGTAATATGCAGTTCCAGTATTGCCTCATGTATCAGACATGTCCCTCCTGATTGCAAGAGTAGGAGACTTAATTGATTCAATTTTAATTTGGAATTCTCTTTCTAATCTAATTTTCAAAAGGTCATATTAAAAAAAAATCAAAGATATGACTGGTGTTACATAATGGTGCAAGTTTGCTTCTGTCCCCTAAATAGCCTTTTAATTTCATTGGAATTAGTTGCATAAAGCAAGCTGGATTTGGTTCAAGTTCTCCTTTCTGTGGATTTTTACCTTTAAATTAGATATCTTGTGATTTTTTCCAATGGGTATGAATATGAAAGACAACAAGTAAGAGCTATTGAAGATACATCAACAAGATCAATGAGATGGCAGGTAAACGTTGAGGTGAGCAGGAAGAACTTATCGTGAGGTGGTAGGCTGAGGAATTGTTTCCCTGAGGACTGAGTAGACCTCTGTTCCTGGGATTTCTAAAAGTAAGCTCAATGCAGGAGCATGAGACTGAATGGGTCTCAGCATTTAGCAGAACACATCACATATTTTTTTGGAGTAAAGTTCTAGAATATTCTGTTATTTCTATCAAATGCTATTTGCTCTCAGTTTGCAGCTAATTAATTTTATTTAAAGGTAAATAAAATGTTCCATGTTGCCTTGTTTGTTTTGCCATAGTTCTGTAATTGATGTGTTCGCTAAAATGGTGTTGCATTCAGATACCAGTGAGATGTGTACTGTATTGCTTCAAACTGTTCTTCAAACTGATGGTGGCTACTGCTCACCATCTCATGATGTGGTTTGTGTTATGAAGAAAATTAATTTTGGGGGATAAGATGACCCAAGAGGCCTATTTTCATTTACATTACTTGTTTTTTTGTAATGTGTTCTATCCTACAAGTAGATACTTAACTGGATTTGGACCTACATTTAGCATTCGTGGACCTTACTCCCTTTACTTTCTCTGGTAAGATCAATATTCTGCTGTGACTCACAGAGCTACGTGGGTATGAAAGCAGTTTGAGAGAGAAGAGCTGTCTCACAGGAGCTGAAGGAAAGGAAAATGCCCATATCTCATCAAAACCCTATGGGAGCTAAGCTCCAGACTTTGGTCCTGCTGTTCTTTTTTTTGTCTTTTATTCCTTCAGAAGGGAATTCATGGCTCCTTGATGGATGGGAAGCAGAAGGATTCAGATATGACCTCTACCTCATAAACTGATGATTTGGGAAGATATGCAGAGAAAAGGTGACTCAATTCTTGCCTTGTTCTTATGCACTTTAGGTAAGCACCCATTAGCTTTGCTTTAGTCACTGTGATGTATACTAACTACATAATAATGCTGTTCAATGCTTATGTGACCAGTTCACTAGTTTTTATGATAAAACACTTTGATATTAATCTAAAACCAGAGTATAAATCAATAAACAATGTAAAATTCACAACCATTTTCACTTGCAGAAGTATTCACTGGAGGATAGAAACCAATGTGAAACCCTCAGTCAGGACCTGCCCTAAGTGATTGTCGTGGTTTGGGCTGGATTGGCTCCTGAAAACAAATGACAGATGCTCTCTCCTACCTCCCTTCAAAGATAGGCAGGAGAGAGGAGAGAGACTTATGAGTTTAGAAGGTACTAAACTACTTTAATGAAATATTAATAATAAAATAATAAAAAGAAAATAATGAAATATATACNTGGCTCTGAGAGCAAACAGTTTCTGCACAATATGCCATTAATTTCAGTAGTTAGAAGAGGTCTAGCTAAAAAGTAAAGTTACTGAACAAAATTGGTCCTGTTTTGCTTCAAACCAGGAAAGTGATTTTGCAAGGCAAAGAAAAAAAAAAAAGCAGTATATAGAACAGTTCATATCTTGCAGATATATCATATGGATCCACATAGACCTTGGGGACATATTTTTGTGTAGAGTCCCTGGACTTGTGCACAGCACAGACCCTATGACCTGATTTGAGGAAGCCTGTATCTGAGGCGTGTGATTTGCTCAGCAAATTACAATTGAGCTGCTGTCTTTAAGAGAGATTTTCCCCATACTGAGGATGCTACAGGAGAATCTTAGCACTGGGCCTATCAGCATTTCTGCAGGGCTGGTGGAGGCTGCACTATCTTCCCACAGAACTGGAGTGATTAGTGGAAGGGATCAGTGCTTCTGTTGGGCAAAAGAGCCACCAGATATCTAAGTCAGTCCTCTGTTCTACCCCCTCCGAGACCATCTCTCTCCTCCACCATTCTCTCCAAATCATTATTTTTCTCTTCAAGGACTGAATCATGGCACCCTGCCTGTGTCCTTGTTAAGATCTCAGTTAGAAAAATGCTTTTGCTTAAGAAAATAACATCATGGGAAAGGCCATGGCAACACAAACACTTGTTTCGCCAGAACACATTTAACTGGATGGGTGGGTAGTTCAGATGGCCATGAACACTTAATAAAGATCATTTTTCTAGAAATTCCCCAAGGCACTTTCTTCAAAAAAACTATTATAGAGAGACAGGCATTTCAGTGGAAACTGCCAGACTTAAAACAAATACGATTACCTTCTTTTCATAATTTTTTCCTGTCACCCTAGCAATCTAGGGAAGGCGATTTTTAGTCTAAATAAATTGGATCACATTATGCCTTTTCAACTGCTCAGTCTTTTCTAAGTTTTATTTTTGCCTCCAAAATCCTAATAACAGCCTGTAACACATTTACATTCCTGCATTCTTGCCTCTGTTTTGTTGGGTACACAGTATTCCTTCTTCTTTTTTTTCTCTCTCCCTTTGGTAATACAATCATTCCGCATTTTTCCAGATTTGGACAAACAGAAATGCTTTCAGCCTCCAGTTACTGTTTAAACAACAACAAAAAAAAGTACCTCTGGCCTTCAGGCATTAATTTAAATCATTAAACTGAAGGCAGAAAGAAGCAATATGAAATCTAGGATGAGGAAGTCAAAGCTGTCTAAGAAATTTCACAGATTCAGAAAATCTAAGGCCAGGATGAACCAATAGATCTCTTAGTCTGACTCCTGTTTGTCAAGGCCGTTACATTGTACCCATTTATTATGATATTGAGATCCACAACTCTGTTCAACTGAATTATTGCTTCTAGAAAAGTACACTGCTTAGAAGTGAGAAAATCAAGAGGAAGAAATTCAAGAGGTAGAAAATCAACAACCTCCCTGACACTGATTAATCATACATACTGTTAAAAAGCGTGCTTTTGAATTTGCTGGTTTCACTTTACTGACTTTGGTTCTCACTTTTCCCTCTTTCTACAATATTAAAGAGCCCTTATGTCCCCGATAACTTCACACAGGGAAATTATTTGTGAACTCATCTACTCGCCCTTGGTCCATAGACTGGTTCAAATTGCACCAATATATGCTCCCCAACCTGCTGTGATGGATTTCATTCCACTTGTAGCACTAAGCTTTTCTTAGTAGGCTTCAGCACTACATCTTCCATCAGCCTCCATGGTACACGCATTTCCTGGACGCGGGTTCTCTATTCCCTCTTCACAGAAATAGACCCAACAACTGGTCTGTCTCCAGTTTTCAGAATCCCAAGGGAACCCCAAGGCACCCCAAAACTATAGTTGGAATTACATTTTACACCTTAGGAAGTACCTAAGGTGGAAGGTATACACTCTATAACACACATTGCATGTATTTTTAAAACATTACCGCTCTTCATTTGGATAACCCAAGAAATACAATGTGTATTTTCTTGACACATCCTAAATCACTTGTTACAAGTAGATACCATATCATCTGGAGTTATCTAGAACCCTTCTCTGAAAGTTCTAGCCAGAGTCTTTCCTGTCCAGCTCACTTCCTCAGATCTCACTTCCTGCAGCTAATTCAGACCTCCCGTCCCACGTTTTCAGTTCCATCCTATATAAAATCCTTCGATTTATTTCTGTTGTGGTTTAACCCCAGCCAGCAACTAGGACCATGCAGCTGCTTGCTCGCTTCTCCAGTTGGGATGAGGGAGAGAACTGGAAGAGTAAAAGTGAGGAAAAACTCCTTGGTTGAGATAAAGGCAGTCTAATAGGTAGAGCAAAAGCTGTGCACACAAGCAAAGCAAAACAAGGAATTCATTCACTGCTTCCCATTGGTAGGTAGGTGTTCAGTCATCTCCATGAAAGCAGGGCTCCATCATGCGTAACAGTTACTTGGGAAGACAAACGCCATAACCCTGAACGTCCTCCCCTTCTTCTTCCCCCAGCTTTAAATACTGAGCATGACATCATATGGCATGGAATATCCCTTCGGTCAGTTGGGGTCAGCTGTCCCAGCTGTGTGTCCTCCCAACTTCTTGTGCCCTCCCAACTTCTTGTGCCCTCCCAGCCTACTTGCTGGCTGGGGAGTGTGAGTAGCAAAAAAGGCCTTGACTGCTTAGCAGCAACTGAAAACACCAGTGCGCTATCAACACTCTTTTCATTCTGAATCCAAAACATAGCTCCATGCCAGCTGCTAGCAAGAAAGTTAACTCTATCCTAGCTGAAACCATTACATTCTCCACCCCTTATTCCATATCATTTACACCATGCTCAGGTCCCACACTATCCAATACATCTTTCTTAACCAACACCCTTTCCATCCTATGACATAATACACAGATATCATTCCCTTAGTCCATGGGTCACCCCTGTGAAACGTCTGTAAAATATCCATAAATGTCCATAAATGTCCACAAAATGTCCATTGAGTTCATTCAGTCCATGACCCTGGGCTCCATCTGCCATGGTGGTCACCCAGGACAGGAGAGATGGTGTGTTGCATGGAGTCACTGGGCACCAAAGCCAGCCCAAGTTGGGTCACTGCTGCACTTGAACTGCTTCTTGTAAGGCTTGTTCTCCATTGGTTCAGGTTGTTCCTGCTATAGCAATTCCTATAACATGCAACTCAAACCATGTGTTACAACAATTTAAAGGTATATCCATTACAATCTCCACCCCTGGTCCCTTTGGGTCAGGTTATAGGGTTTAGCATTGCAATGAATGCCTCCCCTTGCTCCTAGCCTGGCTAGCAACAAGAGGTTCCTGCTATAGTAATTCCCATAACATGCAACTCAAATCCCAGGTTTAACTTTACTCTCCATTTCTCTACTTCCTCCCTTCCATGCAGTGCAGGGTACTATTCTCTAGTACTTTTACGTGCTTGAGCCTTTTCCACTCTATATACCCATTTATACCACCTGGCTTCTTTGGTTTTTTTGTTGAAGTTTCACTCCCCTGCAGAAACATTTGGAGTAAAAGGTTCATCTACCTCCTTGACTAATTGTTTGGTCAAACTATAAGATTTAAAACAAAGGACTCCCTTTTATTCCTAATCTCAGATAGAAAGGCTTTCTTAACAAATGTGAATACACATCCATGTACAGGCATTAAACACACACCTAAATATTAAAAAACAGGCAAAAGTTTCCATTACATAGATAACATTCCCTCAATTATCACAACTACGATTAATCATATTTTTTGATCAAGGTAATCTTTTATCAACTCCTGAATAATGAAAATAAAAGAAGCAACACTTCTGTAAAATCACTTTAGCTTCTGATCCTGCAAGGATGTGCAAAACCTGTCCATGAATTCTGTGGGAAGCTGACAGACTAGGAGCACTCCATCTCAGTTAGTATCTCAGAGCAGGTCTGACAGAGGTGGCTCTGCTTCCCTATTCCGTCCTTATTGGCTCTTGTTGCACAGCATGGGTCCTTGTTATTTCACCTGCTCAACAGCTTGTGCCATACATGTGGAAGCAACGTACTATTCCTTCAATCTATCACAGTACTTAAGTCTGCTAGAAAGACAAAAGCATCTGCCACAGGGAGGGAAGCAAACAGTAAGTTGCTTTGTACTGTTCAAAACAGACAGAAAAAACAGTTATTTTAAAAGATACTCAGACTGAAATGTCACGGAGTTGGGCTTTGACATACTGTGAGTAAATGAAACAAGCAATGAAAAGGCTGGCAGAACAAACATGGGCATGCAATACAGAAAATACTGTCTTGGCATTGGGACCTATGTGAGGGATGTGCAAAGTCATTCTGCAGAGAAGGGCAAATTCCGTGTTTAATGACTGCTTATCTAAATTTAGGACTATATGATACAGTTAATCTACAGCAAGATGCACACTAGTATCAGTGGGGTACTGGCATTAAGATCAAGGGGATAAACTATCCTTTTGTGCTGTGGTAGGTAACTCAGGCTTACTACCATGGTTGTTTCTGTGTTGAGGAAACATTCCCATCTTGACTTTCACTGTTATTTCTACACTCTGATTTTCTCATTTACAGTTTTCCTTTTGCTGCTATTCATTTCCTTTCAGTCCCCTTTTCTGTTTTTTTCTTCCCTTCCCTTGGAGTTTTCTTCCCTGTAATAACTGCTCTTTCTTCTCATGCTTAATTCTAATTGCCTTCAATCAAAAAGTTTTGCTAAGCATTCCAAGTCAGGCCATTAAATTTAGAGTCAACCGTTCAAAGACAATTAACATCATTCAGAATATTATTTCAAGTTGCCTGTTTGCAGAGTTCTGAAGAAAATGCTGCAAAAGTTTACAATGAGTTGATGTTTAGAATATTGTAATGGATTTTTTTTCTCTCAAGGGAAAGTGATGGGTGTAACTACTGTAGTACAAGCTATTTCACAATAGTTGCTCTTAAATAACTAGTTGCAGTTTTTAGAATAGCTCAGAAATAGTTTACGTAGTGAGAGCTGTATCAGTCAATTTCGTTGTGTAGGTAAAACCTTTTGTAAACAGGATGGCTTGGCACATGATCTACTTTAATGTAAACTTCTGGAGAAACTGGATATATCATGGGTTTGTGTAGTACATCAGCTGGGGAAAATGGAAACACGCCACAGACTCAGATAGGTCTTTTCTTGTCTCTGTTTTCTACGAACCACATTGTTGGCTCTTCTCTGTCCCTGATTGTTGTATTATGATCTTTCTGGCCTCCAGCTCTTTGTTCTAACGATTAAACACGACTAACATTTTTTTGAGGTCATAGTGATAATATGATAGTCCCTTTGAAGGGATTCGGTAAACCGAATACAGCAGTAATACGTAGTGATATTTTCAGAACCTTAATTTTGACTTTTGGCAACATTATCACTGAAGAAACCCTAACTGATTTTAAAAACTTTAAATAATAGTGAGCAGAAGAGCCACCAATAACAAGCAAAATAGGTTTATACAGCACAAGACTCATTCAGTTCCCTTTCTTGAGCACACTGGGCAATTACAAAAAGGAGTACAGCTGTTAAATGATTCCTTTAAAGGACAGCATTCTTATTACACAGCCCCTCCTGTCTAAGATGGCCACCTAGAAGTAGCTTCCAAAATAACTAGCATAATTCTGTCTCACTTTGAGATTCCTGGTAAGCAACTGATTTTAGTAGTTACTGTTGGCCACGTGGGATCCAACTCTTGAGAATGATTGACTCCAGCATTCTTAGGCACCTATGTGGAGATCAAAAGAAAATATTTTTTTGACAATGTTTTCTTCTTCTCATGGGCTGTAAAGAATCTTAGAACACCAGCTTAGATTTAGACAACTATCTTTCAAACATCTAAAGTTAGGTCAGATAAATTCCCATGCCCAATCCATGTCCTGCCTTTGAATTACACATATGCTAGATCTAGCAATGGACATTAGGATTTAAATGAATCACTGCATGCTGCCTAAGACAACCATCCTATTAGACCAGATTTGGACAGAAAAAAAAAAAAAGAAAAAAAGAAAAAAAGAAGGACATTGATTATGGGAGAATGACTTCTAACGTGGACCCAGGAAGAGGTGGTTTGTCTCAGAAATATCAGTGGCTCTTCCCAGTGTGACCTCTTTTGGTCCTCTGTCCTACACGTCCCATGGCAGCAGAAGCTGTTAGGTTGGCTCAGTCACGGTCCCAGCTCTGCTTTGACCCCAGTCTTTTCTCTATAGGGCAGCAGAATTCTGTTTTGCCTGTTTGTTGAGTTGATCTGCACTCACCTTCTTAGGTTATATTAAGAGACCAAAGCCAGCCCAACTGTTTGAGACAATAACTATCAAAATCATGTTTCTTTTTCTCCAGAAGTTATCCATAGACGCAGGAAATGACAACGTGAATATGTAATAAGGGAAATGACCGTGGATGACAAATGTTGAGCAATTGTATCTGAGATCACCGTGAGAAATGATGAGTAAAAAATCAGTGTAAATTGCGTGCATGTCTGTCTTGTGCATTCATGTATGCATGCTGATTACCAGGAACGGAGATAACAGCCACTGAAGCTTGTCGTAGCATTTTGAGGAAAAAAGTAAGAAACCTGTAATATGGCCTCTTCCCTCCTTTCTGACCAACTCCAGAACACTGCACTGAATTTGATATGCCAGACTGTCAAACAGACAGTTCACAGAAGGAAGGCCACACTACAGAAAACAACTGATGAAGTATATACCCCTGAAGCAACAGGCAACAAAGGAGCACAAGTATCTGAAGAGTTTAAATGCCAAAAAGAAATGAATATATGTGACTAAAAATGATAATATGAAAGTGGCTGAGGCTAAATATCAGAGAAAACTTTTTGGCTAGTCTTGGGTGTCTCTAGTGAAGGAACAGAAATCTCCACATACAATTTTAACACTGTTAATTCTAGCACCAATAAGTGTGCAGTTTGTAAGAAACAAGAACTGCCAGGGATTAATATGAAAGACTAGGAGCTGTTTTTCCCTCTCTTGCACGTAGAAGTCCAAAACACACAAAACTGTACATTTTTAATTTAAACACTAGGTGGCTCCGTTGGCTTTAGTAAGTACAGTATTTCCCCGGCCTGCATGAGTTTTGAAAAGTAGATTGATTCAGAGATGTGCTCCATTGAAAGTCATTATGGACTATGTCACTTTCTCTAGAAGCGCCTCTATTGTGAATGATCACACGGAAACATAGATACTACTTAAAAAAAAAAAAAGAATTGTCTTCAGCCTTTGACCAACTTGGAACTGATAGCCAGTGCAAGGGGCAAAAACGCATTGGCTTTCAGTTTCTCCTCTGTGTTTTACCAAATTTTCACAGTTAATTGTGCCCACGGGATGCCTGCGTGGTGACTAAGAATGGGAAAATGAAGGCTATGGATTCTGGCCCCATGCATGGGGAAAGCTGGCAAAGGTGGTTTTAAGCTGTTGATATGCTCTTCCAATTCTTGAACCACTTTGCATCCATTTGTGTCCTACTGGCACAAGAAAAACTATCCTTTCTGTCTTGAGCTGGTTACAAGTAACTCAAGGCATGGCTAAGGCAGCTATGGATTCCTAAATCATGTAAGCACCCCTTCCTTCCCAAAATGCTGAAAAAATGTCCTGAGGGATTATCCTTGGATTCCATTCTTCCAAAGTGATCACCCTAGAGCTGTCCGAGCTGACTGGCAGTCAGGTAGCTTCTTTTCAGAACAAGGGACCCAAACCAGCCTTAATTTGAGGGAAAACCAATTCCACATTATCAGTCAGCAAAATTAATGAGTAATTTCATTTGGGACTGTAAAAACGTTTTCTATGTCTTTCAGAGGTGTTGCAGATCTGCAATCCTTTCTTCTCTAGCCTTTAGCATACTTCCTCATGTCAGAAAAGAAATGGATGCATTTTTTTCTTAGCAACCTTGCAACTACCACCCTGGACCAGGCTGTAATAGTTATGCCTTTAAAACTTTTTTGTTCTTCCCTGGTGCACGATTTTCACATGCAGAATTCATCACTGGAGTAGTCCTTGCAGAGTATTTTGGCAATCAACAACAGCTATATTTTGTATGAACAGATTCAGTACATTATGAACTGTTAAAGCATATCTGAAAAAGCAAAGTGATAGAATGTATGTGAAGTTTATTCTTGCTCATTTACCAAATATCCAGTTTCAGTACCAGATTACTAAATGAATGTTTGCATACAGCAAATTTATCTTCCCCCATTATTTTGGGGTAGCATATATATAACAGTTTAAAATTTATATTTCATTTATATGAAATGACAACACAATCTGGGTTTTGAAGAAAGATTAAATCGAATTGAAAAAAACCAAAGTTGAAGAAATATCAATGTGATGGTGTCTTTTTTAATTATCTACTAATTTAAGTTCTTAATTCCTCTGATATTTCTGTTTAGTAAACAAAGGTTGCCAAAATTCAGAAACTAATTATTAGGGAAGCCAGACAATGAGTTTAACAGCTCTTTTTTTCTTCCACTTTTGTCTAGATCTGAGAAGACTGGCTGTTGCCCTACTCTCTGCTTATGCCCACTGGATTGTACAGGAGACGACAGGTACCAGCCAGTCAAACAGCTGACTAATCTAGCAAGTTACCTTTCATTTCATACTTTGTTTCATCTGTTCCAGTCTCTATTGGCTGCCTGAGTCTCAAAGAGATTTGTCCGCATTTGAGCTACTCCCTGTGAAATTACTTCATTTCAGCTGCATGATCTAGCAAAGAGTTTATTACGCACAGAGACCCTCCCCACAGATTCTTTGTCTTTCCATGGTAGCACAAGATGCCTGAGCATGGTCATCTATGCCACATTCCTTTGGTTTAATAGTGCATTGCTGTGACCTGTTTAAGCATCAGTTAGAGGATGCCCTTGCAGTATACTGGAAGCAGACATGAGCTCACACTGGCTGTAGTCTTAACCAGCAAAAGCTAAGAGCTCAAAGAGCTGTGCTATATCTGGTCATACAATTTTTGGATCAAAGCTAGCTTACATTCCCCTGGCTCACAGTGCACAATGAAGCGGTAGAACAAGCTCACTACCATAGGATGTTGTGGACACCAAAATAGACATGGTTAAAAATAGAACTGGACTCATTCTTGGAAGACATTCACTGACTGATGACAATCAGTTAGGATAGTCCAGATTCCACCTCCAGTTCATAAAGATTATAAAGCAATACAGGTGAGGCACAACAGGAAAAGGATTGCTCTGCCTTTGATGCCATCTAACTATCTACTAATACTTCTATTCATACTAGATTTTCCTTATAGGTCTGGCTGGGCATTAGCAACAAGTGAAAAAGGAAAGAGACGTGAAGGTGTATTGTCAAAAATGTGTAAGTAGAGAACCAGAGCAAAACCCTGAACAGAGCAGCCCTATACACCAACCCTTCAAGTTATCCATGGAATTCAAGGCCTTTCCAGGGAGAAAAAAGGCTAAAGGGAAGGGGGAAAAAACCCAACATAAACCCAAACAAACAAACAAACAAAAAACCCAAACAAACTACATAAAAATCCCTCCCAACTTATCAGGGGCACTAAATCAAAAAGCAAAGGTATATAAGAGTTGCAGGATCAAAAGCTAGTACAGAGGTTATTGAGCAAGGCATCAAGCATAGAAGCCCTGACAGCATCTACTACTCCATGAAAGTATCCCAAATCTACACCACCTGGCGATGCTCTGCCTGCACATGAGAGGACAAGGGAACAGAAACAGGCCCCACCATCTCTGGGATCTCTCATAATACCTGCTAGAGACAGCGTACTGAGCTCAGGGCTCTTTCGTCTAGTCCTGATGGCACTTAAGTGACTTGGAAATCTACCTTTGCACACAGATATTAGAATCAGGTCCTCTGATTGCAGCAGTAGCTGAAACATAAAGCTTGAGATACACAGAGTTTTATTTATCTTTGTCCGTATTGGATTAAGTTCACTCTGTGCAATAACTATGAATCAGTAAAGTTTTTCTTAGACTCTCAGAAAAGGGCACAAATACGACTTAGGTATGTGTGGCATTTTTCTGAATAGAAGGGAATTTCCTCCAGGTTAAGGAAGAGACAGGAGTTTCACCAAATTGCCTGACTGAAAAGTACCACAGCAGCAAACGGGTCATCAAGTCACTTTGGAACCAGAGAGAGATTTCTCTCTAATAACACAAACATTGTTTTTCCCTCCTTTTAATTTATACGCACTAATGGCACAAATAAAGAAGCCTCTGATGGGAATGAAAGGTTACGTAAGGTGAAATCTGCGTTCCTTGCGTCACTGCTGTTGACATAAGGCCTGCGCGGGCAGAGGCGGCAGGGAGGGTGGCGAGCTGCCGCCGCGCAGCCGGGCGGGAGAGGAGCGAGAGGCGCGCAGGGCGCGTCCCTGGTGTGTGACAGAGGCGGGCTGGCGCTGCCCTCTGGCGAACCGCGGTTACAAGAAATCAAATGTTATTTTGCCACTGTCTAAAGGGTAGAAAAAAATGGTGGAATATTTAACAAGCTGTATATTTCAGATGAGCTTTACGGAAAGAAGACAGGGGCTTTCTAAGTCATTTTGCATATAAGCATAGGCCTAGCTGTAGCATTTTTTACTCAGGTGGGTGGATAAATATAATAAAGCAATTCCCACCCCAGGTGAAAGTTTAAGTTTCTAAATGAGAGTAAGAACATTTAGGGTTGGATTTCTTGCCTACTATACCTGCCTAGTACTACACAGGCAATATAGAGAAGGTTTATTTGGGCTGTAAATGGCCACTAGGAATTCCCGTGTACAAATGAACTCCTGGCTTTGGAGGTTGCAAAGTTTTGCTCACACTTGTAAAAGGAGAGACTTGGAAAATACACTTGTAAAACAAAGAGAAGACGGGGGATATTCTGGGGACAGGGAAGGCTGCATTAGCAACACCTAGCCCTGAGTTTATTTAAGGCTATATAATGTTTGTGTAAAGTTACGTCTAAACTGTATCTTGCATTTCCCAGTTTCTGGGCACGGTTATGCACTCCACCTGCATCACACAGATATTTGTTACTTGGGAATGAAACTTCTGGCTTGAGGGCCAAATAACCCAGATGCAAACCCTTGTCACAGATCATCACGAAAACCTTAATAGTCATCTAAAAGTAATACAAATACAGAATTGAATATCACTTAAGGGAACTGTTTGCATTTCCACTGCTAACATAATATGTAAACCAATTTAAAAAATACAGTGTAGATTCCAGTATGGATTTTTGCAGAAATAAATAATTCAGAATATTCTTTATTTCAGGGTTTTCCCAAATAGACCACAGAGTTCCCCTTTGTGAACTGTAATGACACTGTTTCATTATTTATCATGCACTGGCAGTACATAAATTATTAGGCTGTTGCTTGCTCAATATTTTATTTTACGTGCATTCTGAGTGAATAAAATTCCTCATAAAACAAAGCTGAGTAAAACAGCACCGTACATCAGAGTGGTGGATAAAAAGTATGTCATCTGCATATCACATAACAGATGTGAAATGTAACTTTCAGAAAATTCTCCTTTTTATAAAGCAGATTAAAGGTCTTTTAGCTCCACATACAGGTTTGCCTAATACAGTCAGATCTGTCTTTCTTAGAACAGTTCCAGAATTTCAGATAAATTATGTATAATATCAGAGCAAGGCAGTCTTCCATCAAGGGTAAATACTTGCAAAGTCCAAGCTAAGTATGTTTGAGATAAATTGGTTTTAAACTAGCATTTTTACGTGGCTGTTGTGACCAAAGCAAGGCAGTTAGTAGATGCCATCAAAGAATTTGCCAACTGGCTGGAAAGAAAGCTTTCCAAATACCCAAATGACAGCTTACAATTCCAAACACACCAAAGCGTCCTATCTTGCTTGTAAACCTTTCTTGTGCAACAAAGTATTACAGTATATTCCATTTATAAACTCATGGAAAACTTCTGTTATGTTATTTCAGACTCAGATTATTAGGACAGTGGACATACTTTCCTAGGTTATTTTTAAAACAGTGACCGAACGGTCACATCCTTTTGTAATTTCTATATTTCCCACTTCCATTTCAGTTTTGCAACAATCAGATTTGTATTTGCACACTACACATATTTTACTTTATAATAATATACTACAGGACAATTATACTCACAGGTATCCTTTCAGAAAGGAGAATGTCATTTGACTGAAAAAAACCAAGAAACAAGATTCCAAACCTACTATCAGTACTAATGTCAGTGCAAGTAATTTTCAAAATATTTTGCATTTTATATACGCACTGTTGTATATTGTATGTATATATTCCGAACACCACAACTATTCGAGATGGAGTTTTAAAAAAATCAAAGTTTCTCCTCCTTGTTGACCCTCTCACATGCTTTCTGGAATGGCCTTGAGCAGTCTCCAAAACATAGAAAATTTGCTGCTTATATTCAGAGTAGGAACCAAACTTTTAGATTTACAAATTCTAGCTTAACTCAATCCTGAGAAAGACCCAATCATCTGTATCATGAGTTCTTAACTGGGTCTAATTCACATACAGGACTGAATACTCATATGTCCGATTAATTTCTACAAGCTTTTTGAAAAGCAGTGGATAAGAAAGATGATGCTTTTTGATTTTCTGACTTTATAAAAGAGGCAGATATTATTTGCTTTGTATCATTTCACTCACTCAGAGGAATAATTTTCTCCCTTTTTGAATGATTACAACTTTCATCTATCATTTTGTTTAAAAAGGTGAATCATTCTTCCTTTCTCGTAAAGAGTATTTGATAATGCAATTCAATTACGTTTCATATTTGGCACAAACCTCCCCCCCCCAGCTTTTGGAGATTACTTTATTTAACCATTTATTTAACAGCAAAAAAAGCCATTGGAATATCAGTTGCTCTTCAGTAAGTAAATGCATGTATGCCAAGCATATAATTAACCGAACTGATTAAAGATCAGAAAAGCAAGTACTAGGTCTAATATTGCTTGGATGCCACTAAAGGATATGTTATAGATTGAAATATTTCATCTGATCCATTAGTTGTTTTGTTATGAATATCACAGTCAGTAATATGAATATATTTTAAAAAATGAATTCAAAGTCCATTAGCTTTTCAGACACTGTTCAAATGAAAGCAGTACATTTAAAACAACTGAAACAACGTCAAGTGAGAATGAGAGACCATTGCTTAATTTTGATGAATATGCATTCAGCTTTAATCATCTCCCAGACAAGATTCGCCTGTTTCTTAAAATAAGTATTAATAATACAGATGTATATTTAGGGTTTTCTTTATTTTACTCCATTCCTCTGTAGATGTTGTCATGCAAGCAAATCTTTAAAACTTTTACTGCGTTTCCTTTTGTTAAAATAGACCAACTGTGAAAGAGTTGTCCAAATACCATGTACATTGGAATAATTATGAATTTACTGCTCTCACCAAAAGAATAATCTCTAAAGTAGGGCTTGAAGCGAGTTGAACACATAATAGCAATACAGTATTTAAAAAAAATATAAAGAAACACAATCAGTTGTAACTTTGTGGTAAATGGAAAGGGATAACATTTTTACACAGTGCAAAATTTACCTGAGAGGACTACTGCTTGCTACACAAAAAAAGTGAACTAAAACCCAGATGGCTTCAGAGAGTACTGACATTTTATAACAGGAATCAAAACATTTAAAATCACTCTGGAGACACTTGCACTACTTTCAATACGGTGTATAAAAGTACAATCTACCCACAAACTGGCCTGGCAGAATACTCCTTCATGGGCCAGATGGCAAGTGTTTAACAAGGTGTTGACTGACATCGCTGGGGTGTTCCAAGTCTGCAATGCAAAGTCTAATGCTTTATGTTTTGCAGGTGCTAATAGAAGCGTACAACAACATCTACTGTTGAAAATATGCTATTTCATTGTTGTCAGCTTAGTGTTACTTCCATTTCCCACAGATACATGTAAATTGTTCATTATGAGAGCAAAGATGAGACAGGAACATGGACCCACAAGTCAAATGTATGTTCTGAGCAGTTTGTAAAATGACGAATCATAGTAATTGTTTCTGCAAAATGTGAGAGGACTTGAAGTATTTTCTTGTTATTACCATTACAGTATTCTTACAATCCATCCTGACTTTACTACAGTTCTTGCAATAGTATTTTCTTAATGCTCCAATTACTAAGTTATGATCTCAGTTTGCCTTTAAAGGTTTCCAACTTGTTACAAAAGGAAAGCTCATTTAAATAGTCATGGTCACCTAGAACAAGTGTCCTACGTCCTTATGGATTTGTACTTCAGTGCTCATGTAAGTTTTTTCTTTGTTAAGGCATTTTTAAGGCCTTCCTTCTGTGTGAATTCTCTGGCCTTCATAAAATGTGAACTCACATACAATGTTTTTTTCACTTGGGGGAAACAGAGCTGCCTGTTTCCATTAAATAAAACTGTAGAAACTCAGTTATCTTTGAGACCGTTATTTTTTCATTGCAGTTGGTAGAAAGCCAGCGATATCACAAGCGGGAACTCTTCCAGGCTTTTGCATCCCATGGTTAGAAGAGATATTAAATCAAATGTGGAGTCAAGACCCATTTGCCAAGCTGAGAAGAGGAATCCAAGAAACCATGGGATACCTGAGTCCAGCAGGCAGGGCACAGTTGTGATTAGAGGGCCACTAAGGAGCTCAAACTGCCAGGCAAACTCCATGATGGGAAGCAGGCAAGTTGAGGCAAGTGGCTGGGAGAAGGACTTGGGGAACAGGACAAAGGAAGCAGGACTAACAGATCAGCAATCAACGGGTGCACTGAATGGCCAGCAGCAACAGCTGTCCTTTACTCATATATCATGTGGGCAGGGCAACCATGAGTCAGACTTACAGACACTTACAGTATGTAGTTTCCTGGGTGGCAGATGGCTTGTCTGGGTGTAGCCTGGCAGCAGCTGATGAAGACATTCAAAGTTACTGTGGGAGAAACATGCACAGGCAGCATAAGCCTTTTTTCCAAGCTAAGAAAGAACGTCTATTTTTTTTTAGTATTATTATTTTAATTTTTTTTTTCCAAAGATTTTGGATGGCTGACTCATTTTCAAATGCTTTGGATTGGTACACGTCTGATACAACAGCTGCGGCCATAATTCTTAGCTTTTCTATGAGCACATGAAGGTGATTGTGTTGATACCAATGTAAGAGTCAAAATATCTGTCCTTTGTAACTCAGACTTTGCAAGCTTTTACAACTCTTCTTTGCGACTCAAACTTTGTATGGTCACCTACTTTCTTTTAACTTCCATTTCTTCACTAGCTGTGTGAAGTAAAGGAATCTCTGAAGGCAAAAACCCCTGAGGTTTATCAGTGGAGCATTTCTTCATTTACCAAGTTGCAAGGACATAAAGGGGACAGCACACTTGCCACAGAACTACCTGATCCCTCACATGTTTTGGGACATCTACCTTTACCCTGCTTGTCTTTCCACACAAAGGACCTCGTTCTTCCGTCACTACATTCCCAGTCTTTCCCTGCCCTGTAAAGTCTTCAGATTACACTCCAAGTATTGCAACCCAAACTTACCGTAAACGTCCCTAAACCTGTCAGCATCAGAGCCTAGAATCTCTCAAAATAAGGTCAAATTATTTTACATATTAAGATCCTCATTCCTGCTGAGTCATGCTTGTTTTGACCTTCAGTTATTTGTCTTGGGCTCTTTACCCGGTAAGTGTATTCATTTATTTATTTAATATATACAAGCACCTGAACCGTGTCGCTACACTGAAGGACGGACATTGTTGAAAACACTTCTGACAGGGATACATCGTCAGCAAACTTACTTATCGGGTGTCATCTTTATACCAGCCTCACGACGAGGTTCAGGTCTCGAACCAAAATTTTCTACATTAAAGCGCTTTTTGAGGAGGAGTTTTGAAATAAGCGCTTGCGAAGGCGGCACTCACAGCGGCGAGCTCAGGCGGGCTGAGGTGGGTCGGGGCCGGGCCGGGTCGGGCCGGGGCCGGGGCGGCGCGCCCCGGGTAGCTCCCTCCTACGCCGGCGAGGAGACATGTGACAGCGCGACTTCTGTCTTGAAGCCTCCGAAGGGGAAGGGGCCGCCGCGGCGCGGGGGTGGAAGGCTTCCCTCCGACTCCTACTGAGGCCGCGGCCCCGCGGGGGAGCCGCCGTCCCTGCCCCCGCCGCCGCAGGTGCGGTGCCCGAAACGGCTGCCTCCTCCCGAGAGGAACAACCCCCGCCGCCCCGAGCGGGAGTCTCCTCAGAGAGGTACGGACAGGGCGCGCGCGCCCCCCCCCGCCCCG
>VYXH01003067.1:184183-235340 GCA_013397275.1 Burhinus bistriatus
GGCCCCGCGCCCGGCCCTGCCTCACCTGCTCGCGGCGGCGGGATGCGGCTCCCGGCGCTGCCAGCGACCGTCCGTGGGGGTTTGGAGGCGGTGGCGGTTGTTGTTTTCATGGCGTGTGCTCATTACATATTCAAGCCCATTAAATCCCTGATCAATAATTGCTTTTTAAATAATCATTCCATCATTTTTTATGCAGCATGTTTCAAGAGAAATAGCTTTCTTGTCTTCCACAAAGGTGCAGAACTGCAGAGCAACCAAAGCAGCCTTTCTGTGTGAGAGATCTGTAGGAAAAGAGCATTTGCTGGGTGCTCGATAGCATTCATACCCCCTCTCCATCCCATTAAGATGTCTAGTTGTCGCTCTCCCAGTCACTTACCCTGGGTAAAGGACAGCACTTCTACTGAAGGATACTGGGTACAAGATCCTCATCCCTCTTCCAGTTCAGGATGGCACAGCTTGTATGAGTATTGCATGAAGTGCCTCACCACTATTTTAGGTTTATTAAACACATTTCAGTGACATAAGCTAGCAGTGATGTGGGTGAGCCTACCTTTCAAAGTCTTTTGTGCTTGAGTGGGGAACATGAGATAAGGTTCTGTAAGAAAGGAAAAAAATCTTTGGTCTCAGTAGAGGATCGTACCTGTATCTACAGATTCCGACTCTTCACTATGTTATTGTAATGATTTAAAATACAGTGTAGTTTCTTATGCAATGTATTTCCTACTGCATTGCTGTTTCTGATCACAGTTCTCTAAGAAAAAGTTCATTTATACTAGGAAAATGCTCAGCCAAGGATAAACATAAAACCGATTGATTTTTCCTGTCCTAGTCAGCTAGTACTGAAAATATTTTAGTTGCTGATTTAGCAGCAGAAGAACCATTATTATTCCACATTTTAGTATTATAGCTAGCACTCTTACTGTAGCTGAGTAACTATAAAGACTGTTCTTGCCTGGCTGAAGTGGCCCAAAAGGCCCTTGTTGGTGGCAACTGTATGTACGGCAGTTACTGTTGCTGACAACCGTGTTCATTGGGGTCAGTGGAAAGACTCCCATGACTTCACTGAGGTTTGAAATTGAGAAACCAAATCTAAGTTTGGATGCTTCTAAGACATTAAAGTGCATTGTCATCAAATCATTAAGCTAAATATGTATGTATTTTTATATTTCTTATGTAGGTATAGTTGATCTTTGTGAAGACTTAATACTAATTGCAAAACAAATACTCTCCAGGCAGAAAAACTGCATAGAGTCAGATATGCAGTTCTTTAAAACCAGTGATGTTTTTCCACTGAGCTGTGAATTGGCTCTTATAATTTATAAGAGTGCAAAATAATGCAGATGATTACTAAATTGCCATTTTATGGTCCAATATATCTCTCATCACCTTTTCATACTATATTTGCTTTTAGAATAAAAGCAAAAGTGTTCTCAAAGCAACTGCAAAAACAGGTGGACATTAATTAGAATCTTTTAGGTTGAAAACAACAGGATCACATATCAAAAGGATCACATATCAACATGTGAAACTTCCAGCATGCCTTCAGAAATACTGTAATGGGGGCCCTGATAAGTTATGCCTGGAGTGATTAAAAACTGCCATGCTCCATACTGACTTTCAGCATACATCATTATTTAAATGAATACTATCTTATAAAATATGTTTGCATTTTTGTAACCAAAAAGGAATCTGAAATGCCAGTTTTAGACCCAGACTTCACATTCTGGCAGTGCTTGGATCCATTTGTTGTGACATGTTCATTGCTATTTTTAACTTATGTAATAAGAATTTAATCTTATTTGTTGCAAACTCCATCATACTGAAGGCATTCAAAAAGCTTTATAGTACATAACAAATAACACTGGTCAGTAGCTCACAAGCACTGTATTTTTTTCCCCTCCAGAATGCTACCAGATATGTCAAAATTCACATTTTGGATTGTATGAGAATGAAATATAAATAAAGCCATGAAACTACAGAAGAAACACTAATGATGGTATTTTCAGTAGTGCTGCTGTAACAAAATGGAAATATTTTGTGATGAAAGGCTACTTAAATAAAAATATAAAACATATTTTTTAGAAAAAAAATATTTAAATGCCAAGTAGAATTGAAGTCCCTATCCTATCTGCTTCCCACATACAATTCAAAAGCAGGATATGAACTACTGAAAACAAAAGGGGAAAAAAAAGTCACTGAGTGAACCACACCGTATTTGCTTCTGTTGTGCAACCGTTTTACTTCACAGCAGCTCCATGACGTTCTTATTTGTGGAAAGGATAGGGTGAGATGCAACCTTCTTTTCTGACTTGCTTGTAGTTCTAAAATTGGTTTGGAGTCACTGAGCAGGGAAGAAGGCAGGCAATTGACTGAATGTGATTTCCAAGTTCAGTGCAAGTACATACAGCTAAGTATACATTATATCACAAACAATAATCTATCTGTTTATGCAAGTAAGTGGAATCTACTGGCAAATCTCTAAATACGTATCTTAGGAATTTTCATGACTATACCAAGAAGTTCCCAGTTCACAAATTGGCATGGTTCCATGAGTAAAGATGCTCAGTGCATACCTGTAGTTCTTGTGTACTGCATACTAGTTTAAATTCTGTGTACCCATTCTGCTTTGTTCTGCTTTTCTCTAAGTCTTAATTTTGATAGGTGTACCATGAAAAAACCCGTCTCTCACATATCTTTATTCTTCTTGTAGTTATAACTTTGTCAACTGTCTTCCTTATTAGCCGAGATGCCCAGACAGTTTCCAAAGCTGAACATCTCTGAGGTTGATGAGCATGTGCGACTTCTAGCAGAGAAGGTATTTGCTAAAGTTCTCCGAGAAGAAGATAGCAAAGATGCCTTGTCACTATTCACCGTGCCTGAAGACTGCCCTATTGGGCAGAAAGAGGCCAAGGAAAGGGAACTACAGAAGGAACTGGCAGAGCAACAGTCTTTGGAAACAGCTAAAAGGTTTGTTCAGTAGTTGCTTTCTTAGTGGAAAATAGTCTTTTAAATGAGTTTGAGTTAATATTGAAATATCTGGCAAATAACATTCTGCTTCCTATTACTTCAGCAGAAAGGTCAACAGCAGGTACCAAGGGCACCTGTGTGATGTCCTTCCGTGCTATGCAGAAGGTGTGGGGATGGGCCCTAGGGAGCTTGGATTGGTGAGGTTGTCTAAGCGGCATTTCCAGCAATAGCATAGATATTGCTTGTGCAAGTTTAACAAACAGCATAGCTGAGTAGAAGTGAACACAACCCTAAGACTCTTTCATGTAAAGAGTCAGAAGAAGAAACGCTTCCTGCCCTGCCTTTATTCTGGTTTCATTCAGAGAAATGGAAAATTTTAATACAAAGAACATGACAGTGGTATGATACTTCTTTTAGTGTCTGTAAAAATAGATGAAAGCAAAGACTTGACATTTAGACATTTAACATCAAGGGAGAAGGTGAAAAGCGGTATTGCCATAAAGGGGTTATTAGTAGGTTCTTTAGCTTTCAGAGATAGAATCTAACCACCATCAGCCATAAAAGCACACCTTTTGAGTTTTCTCAAAAAAAAAAAGTACAGTCTACCTTTGAATCACCCATGAATCAGTTATGTATGAATCTAATGAAGCCAAACTTGATTTGGTTTATGATTTTCTTCTGTGAGAGAGGTAGCCTTACCTTGACATCAGGCTATTCCAGTATCTTAACTTCAGTGGACTGGCTAGACTATTTCCTAGAGTCACATGAGCTCAGCAGCAGTCTGACACCAAATAGCTTGGATATGTACAGATTTATCAAAAAGCTGGCAAATAAGGAAGCCTTTGAAAACAATGGCTAAACACACATACCTGGTTAGCTGCAAACAATCAGTTGGGCAACGCTTGGCATCATATTTCTGGAACAGAAGGGAGAAGAGTAGATTTAGTTAAATTAAGGTATGATGCACTGATGATACAGGCTGGGACGTTTGGTTTTGAATTGTGCAAGTGAGTTTCCCCAGTTGGCATATTCATGGACATAAACAAGCACAGAAGGGAAAACTAGATGTTTTCATTCAAACAACTATTTGATCTATCTTTCCTCCTGAACTAATAAGTTTCACTTTTAATTTGGAAAATTGTCTTATAGAAATTTGTTCTGTCAAATTGTACCTTAAATTTTTTACAAGTTTCACTGTGGGAAGTTAGGATATTACATGTATTTTGTTTACACATGGGAACAGAACAAATGTTCATCCCTGTCCTACAGGACTGAAGTGTGTACTTCAAGGACAGTTACATGAGTAAAACTTCTGTTATTTTCAGTTGCAGTTGATCCAATGCTGCCTTTCAAGAATTTCATACTGATTTCAAAGGTGGCTACAAGTACTTAAGAGAGGATGGAATTTGGTCATAGTGTATTAATTGTACCAGCACTGCATGTTCTTATTCTTCAGAATGTCACAGAAGCAATATGCAACTTTCAAAGAGTATTCCAGTATTCTTTTTTCTTTGTTAGAGGTTCATGCTAACATTTTAAGGTTTTGGCATCTAGTTTATGAAACAAGGGAGCATTTCCACAGTGCAAAGAAAGTGATACCACAGGTAGTTTATAACATTATATTTATTTATTATGTGAATATTTAAAATACATTTAAATACATTTAAACCATGACACTGAGTAAGGAAAATTAATTAAATCTTTAGAGATATTCCAAAACTTCACTTGAGGTATTACCATTGCTTCACTGAAAAATAAAGCATTCTTTTTTAGCTTGTTTATCTAAGGTACACATCTACCACAGTTTTGCTGAGAGAGGGCAAAAGTTTTTAAGGGGTTAGCCATTTAGTGCTCTAAGGGGAGGAATGAACTTGTGTATCAAAGCCATGCTATGTTATTACTCCAACCGACATTAGCCTTTTGCTCAAGTCTCGTCAGACGCTGCCTAAGGAATAACTATATGCTCATCCTTTTTAGAAATTTAACTGAATGACTATATATGAAATTTTGTCTGACAACTAGTTGAATTTTTATATCGTGCATGTTTTGGGAAGAATGAAAAGTGTGTGTAATAGCATCATAACTCATAACAACTTACCACAGGTAACATTCACTTGTTTCTGTCTGATACTTCATGAATTCTGATGCTACCAGTCTCTAAGAATCAACTCTTACTCTAAAGTAAGCACTGTGATGGCATTTACCTTCTGTATGGTGATTTGCTGAAACTGAATTTGTAAGAAGTGAAATAAAACAAACCTTAGCGCATCTTACAGTGATTGTAAATAAATTATGACATATTGTATTCATGTGGAGAGTAAGTGCGATTGTGTGTAGCATATATCATGTGAAATGTCAATAGAAAAAAAAACTAAAAGCACAACCCACATTTTTCCTGTGGTATGAGAGATTAAATTTGTAAAATTTCTTAGGGAGTGATTTCTTTGCTATAATCAGTTTTCCAGTGTATTTAATGTTTTATACCATGGCTTATTGTATGCTTTATACCATGAATTTGTAGGAAGAAAAGTTTCAAGATGATTCGATCCCAGTCTTTGTCATTACAAATTCCATCTCAGGAATGGAAAGCACCATCGGCCAATCCTGTTCTGTCTCCTGCAACGCCAGTTCTTCCAAGTGCTTTTCTGCCAGTCCAAGTGCCATATGATGTACCAGAGTTTCAGAGAGTTTCAATTAGTGGGGACTACTGTGCAGGGGTAAGAAACCATTTTTTTTTCCCCATTTCTGTATCTAGGGGAGGAAAAAAATCTCAAACCACAAGCAGCTGATGTATATGAAGTGTGAAGTGCCAGTATATTATGGCTCTCTGCAACAAACTGTGAATTGCTTTCTGAACACATTGATTTGTAAAACAGTTAAAGTCAAGATAAGGTAATTTTATACTTTTTACCATAAATAATAAAAACATAATCAGGCATTAAATAAATTGGTAATACATGGCAGGAGAAAAAAAATCGTGTGTGTGTGTTTTGCGCGTTGTACTTGGACTCTGCTTCTGTCACTGGCTTCCTGAGACCTTGGGTAAGATGCTTATGGTCAAGCCACATACAATTACATTTCTGGAAATTTGGTCTCCTTGTTACCGGTGTGGATTCATTTTGTTGCTAAAACTGCTGCTTTATTTTTGTCAGTATTTATCCAGGCTTTCCTTTCAGGTTACAGTTGATGATTATGAACAAGCTGCCAAGAGCCTGGTGAAAGCTCTTCTCATTCGAGAAAAGTATTCACGTCTTGCCTACCATCGCTTCCCAAGAACAACATCTCAGTATTTGTGTAGCATGCAAGATGAAAAATGGAAGGTTGAAGATGAAGTGTATCCAGGTGAATATCCTTCTTGTTCTTTTTAAAATATAGAATTAAACCCATGCACTGCTGTAGTAAAGGTAAGTTGGATTTTTGTGATGATCTCTTCTGGGTGCCTTTGCCTCTGTAATTTATTTTGTTAGTAAGTGGTGGAGAATCACCGATAGACCTAAGTTATAAATCTGTGTCTAATCTGAAACTTTGAAGCTGTCAAAAGCTAAAAAAACCCATACTAGACGCTCATTGATTTTTTTTTTTTTTTTGGCAGCAAATGGGATGGTAAATTGTACACTGATGTTCCTCCAGGAAAAAGATCTATGGATATGGTTTAAAGTGAAAAGTAATTCTTCCTGATCTTGGCATGCTGAAATAAAAGGGATTAGGAGCTCATCTACATTGTAAATTGAAGCACAGTACAGACATGCCAGTTAGCAAGCCCTTAGTCAGTAATTTCACAGGCATGGTATACTTACCAGGTCAAGACTGGAAGCTGTATTTGTTGGGCATTCTGCCTGGGTTAATAAACTCTGATCTCTCAGCAAGGCTTATTGGCTGAACATGTTCCCCACTATATATGTCACAAATGATACTTGTCACTTAGGTGGGTTGTGTCTTGAAAGCTTTGCTTGTGCATTAAACTGTTTGCACTGCTAGTTTTTGGATTAGCCTGTGAGGAGCAACCTTTGGTCTGTACAGATAGGCCACTGTAGATGTGTCCATATTGTTGGCAATGTATTCTTAGCCGTAAAGTGAAACTTTAAATCAATTACCCTCTAGCTCAGTGGTTGAAAGAGGGTGAATTAACATGTTTTCAAGTGTTTGTTATACAAAAGAGTGTAAAGAGGACAGTACACTGAATATTCAAGACAGGAAAGATATTTTGGAACAGCTGCCAGGGAAATATTTCCAAGCTATTATTAGGTTAATAACTTTTTGTACAGTTATGATTTTAAACTTACGACATAAAGAATAAAATCTCATTAGAAAGTGTCTTAATTAGCAGAAGTTTGAGCTGGATAGTTATGAATAGTAGAGTTAGGAATGGTATCAGTTTATAACATGCATTCAGCTGCTCTAGGTGAATACAAGGACTGGTTAATTACTTTTTCTGTCTTGGCTTAACTGAACAGGTAAAAGAAGAAATCTCAGTGATAAGACTGAGCCCAACAATGTAGTTCAGTTGACATAAATGTAGTTGAGGCACTTATTTTATGCTAGTTGCATTAGTAAGATACTGTAAAAAAAGCGGTGAACGTTCACTAGCATGAGTGATAATGTTTGAGTATTCACATAAGCTGAATCTCGCAGTAGTATGTGTGTTTACCTGATTCTCAGAAAAAAAATACTGTAATTTTGTAAAGGGATGATAAAACTGTACTGAACAAATCCCAACTGTGCTGCTGGTACTTTCTGATTTTGGTCATGATCAGAAGGCCAAGGGGAAAACTAGAGTTGTATTGTACTATCTCTGGCTTCTGCAATACTTGGTTCTATTCAAAAGCAATTAAACATAAAAATAAGGAGTTTTATTTACAAAAAACCCCACCAAACAAACAAAAAAACCCCTGCAAATGAAAAAACCCCAATCAAAACACAACAAAATCAACCAAACAAACAAACACCCCAAAAACCTTCAAACCAACCACTGCCTTGGTCAGAGTGAGAAACTCTGAGTCTTAAATTATTTACTGCTCTACCATGAGCTGAAGCGTATTCACTAATAGTTGAGAGAAAGAGGAAACAGTCCTGGTATGTATGCATTAGTCTAGCTCATTGGATTGTGGGAAGGGCAAAGATGAAGTAAGGCACAGCCTGTTCTTTTCTGACTGATGTTTCACTATGAGAACAGCTGCATTATTGTATGCTGAAATACAAACTTCCAAAATTACTGCAGTGAGTCAGAAGGTGAAAAGAAAATAATGAAGATGGGTATGAAGTCAACAACTGTTTTATTGTTCAAAAATCTCAACTGTACTTTCAACCATCCTGACTTAAATACTTCTGGAACCTTATTCTGAAACTTACGCCATCACACATTAATAAAGAATAGTATTAAATCTATTTATATGTTGGTTCAGAGAACTCTAATAATGTATAATATTTGAATTAAGGTAGGCACTTAGCTTAGAGAGGGACTGTAATTACAGCCAGTCACAATAAAGCTGTGTTGTAACAACAGATCTTTTACAGTAACTGAAAATGTGATTTTAATGAAAGTATTAAGATCTGTTAGAAATGAAGCATTATAGAAGCAGAAAGTCCTTTTTGTAATTATTTTGCCTTTTGTGTAAGTTATTTCTTCTAAATGTAATGTAAATTTATTTCCAGATTTCCATTCACCCCCAGAAGAAAATGAAGATCCTTACAATCTTGATGATGCTCCAGACAATCTGGATTATGTTATCAAGATAAAAGGTGGCATTCCCTTTGTTTATGATAACAAAGAAATGATGGAACTCAATGAGCCCCGGAGTCTGCCATATCCTGACCTGGAGACATATACCCTTGACCTGAGCCACGTTCTTGCTCTAATTGCAGATGGTCCAACGTATGTTTTTCTTTCTTCTCTGCCACTTCAGGCTGCTGGTTACCTTTAGTTTAATACTTCTCACTTTTGTGATACTTGATTCCTTGATGTACTCCTTCTACAGTAACGTTTTGTTTTTCCCTTCTCAAGCATTAATGCATCACGGAAAGACTTAAAAGGGACCCCCCCCCCCCACACACACACACATATGGCTGTATTTAATTTCTTTAGTTTCTTTGCGTTAGCCATGGCAAAATGAGAAGCAGTTAACAGAAAAGCCAGAAATTGGCCAAGTGTTCCCATTCAAGTCAAATCTGACCCAAACTTCTTGAGGCATGGGAACTGAAACTTGAACCTCACCTTTTTTTATTTTGTTTTGGCCTATACTGAATTTGAGGTTTTGAACAGTTGTCTGGAATTTCTTCATATCTGTTCTGCTCTTGCTGCACGAAGAGAAACCCTGCATATGTAGAGCATACAGAACAGCTCAGCAACATAAATACTCAATCTGATGTCTTCCAGATGTGAATTAACTGCACATGCACTGCAAAACTGATCCATGCATACACAATCAAACTGGGTCTGAAATTTCCTAGAACCATCAAACTCCTGGGAAATCTCTAAAAAACAGAAATATAACAACTCTAGTACAGTAACTGACATGCTCGTGACAAAGCAATGACCTTGCCTAGTGCATAATGAAAACATGTGCATCCAGTTTTTAAGTTTACTTCCCAGCTGAGGACTGGAAATGTCAAGGTTTCCCATGGCCTCAACACCACGAAAGGAAAAGATTCCACCTAGGATAGAACAAAGCAGGAACCTGGACTGTTCTTGTGAACTATTTGCCCTGCCTGCCAGCACTGTATTCCTAGTTCTTCTGCCTTTGAGACGTCATCACTTACAATATGACAAGTTAGTCACACCTGATGCATTCTTTCCCCTTTGAGTCTGTCTGACACCTGCAGCATCATCTGCCTGCTTTGTGCAGTGATAGTGGCAAAGCAGATGGGCCGAATAGAACTGTCCCATTCCCTAAGCACTTTTTCAGGAGCAAAAGCCTGTGCTTCTGCCAGCATTATCAGCACCCCTGCTCCAAATCAAAGCTAGCTTGAGTGTGCTTGTTTACACTATGCAATGGGTAAATGCATTTCCATTTTCATTCTCCATATTCCAAGAGGGCAGATATGGAGAAGATTAAAGGACAAGGAGGAAACACTTGAAACAAAAGTCATGTTGAAGACCCCTCTTTTAACAGTCTTTATCAGGAAGCCATAAGAAGGGCCTTGGCAGGACATGTTAGAACACTCAGCACCTCTGTGAATGTAGAAGCAATCATCTGCTCCTTTCACTTCTTCAGATTAGGCTTTTACAGGCTGATTCATACTCCCTGATAAACGCAAACAAACCAAAAGGAAAAAGTCTTTTCAGTAATCCTGTTGCATAAGCCCTTCATACCATATTGTTTCCCTGTTTGCAGCAAGTGCCTTCCTGTCGTTTATGTCTATCAGACAGGCTGCTTGGAGATCAAGAACTCATTGTTCTTTAATCTTTGTTTTTAAACTGGTGAAATCTCACCCCTACTCCTCAGTCTTCCGGTCTCTTGAATAATAGTATAACCCAACAAAGACTTCCTGCAGCGGGCAAACGGGTCTTGATCAGTGTCAGATACAGTGAGACTGTCTGAATTGGACTTTCAAATCCGTAGTGGGATTTGTGTCCCACTGAGGAGAGATTGTCAACAACAACGCAGAAAAAAGAAGGCTATTACATTAATAGTGCTACAAAAATATTGTCGATTCAATAAGAATTGACAGATGGTGACAAGAAAAAACATGTCATTGGTTAAAAATAGAATCAGAAACACAAGATGAAAGTGAAGACAGAGGAGCAGGCAAGCAGGAACAAAAAAGCATGATTTTTCCAAGAAGAGAACAAGAAATTATTTTGGAAAAAAAAAAAAGTATTTCTACACAATATATGTGTTTTTAAGGCATAAAAAATGCAAGTATATTGGATCTTTTCTTGGCTTCTTATATTGACATTGAAAAAGCAAATAAACTTTGGGAATTTTTTTTTCTAAATATTTTCCATAGTGAGTAAGTCTGGATTACAGGTTGTTTCTGTTACATATGAGGTGATCTGCTATATTGGAGGTGTAGTTTCAGAATAGTAGCAATTGACATCGCATTTTATTACAGATTTTATGCTTTCTCTGGTCATCATTACCAAAAGAACTGCAGTTTATGCACAGATACAGTGATAACAATACTTGGACAACTTAAAGGACATAACACGATTATGTAGAGTTCTGTTTGAGGTTTCACTAATAACTTTGGTCTGAAATCATATTGGATATTGACTTATGTATTTGTTAACCAGTAGGATAAGAAGAATGGATTTGTCTTGGTCTTCATAAAAAAAAATATTTGCTTTTACTGTGAAAACTTTCAAGTTCTTTCTGAACTTGAAATACAAATAGTTTTAAGTTACAGTTAATTTTTGTGTTTTCTTTTACAGAAAAACATATTGTCATCGCAGGCTTAACTTTTTAGAATCTAAATTTAGTTTACACGAGATGTTAAATGAAATGTCGGAATTTAAAGAACTAAAGAGTAACCCTCATCGAGACTTTTATAATGTGAGAAAGGTAAGTATGAAAACGATTAAAGGCATAACATTGTTCTTAGTAGGAGTTCCAGCAATTTTGCTTTTCTTATGTGAGGTGTAGGTGATATGCATGAAGAGGTGTGTGCATACCACTCAATTGAATTATGCTATTTTAAGAATATTAAAAATTTTCTACATGGGAACACTCCAGGAAAATTAACTTGAGTGTAAGTGGGTTAAATGGATTATGCTAAACTCA
This sequence comes from Burhinus bistriatus, assembly GCA_013397275.1. Classification (NCBI taxonomy): domain Eukaryota; kingdom Metazoa; phylum Chordata; class Aves; order Charadriiformes; family Burhinidae; genus Burhinus; species Burhinus bistriatus. The sequence continues at coordinate 195,871 of VYXH01003067.1, forward strand.
TCTGTTTACTTATTCAGAATCAAAGTGGCTTAATTGTATATAGATTGCTTTAAAGGAGTGAAACAGAATTAATCCAATGACGCTCACTTGAATTATGAATAAAGATATCCACATGGAGGTTTAATTCATTTTAATTAATTCACTTAAAGACAGACAAGTGCATTTTCCTCCTTTCATGTAGGTTAAGTCATACTAGATTGTAGTAGGAACAGCTGTATAGATTTTGGATAAGAATTTCTCTTCATATTGAAAATAGGTGTTTAAATACATGTCAAATGAAAAAAAAGCTCCCACAGAAACTGAACTGAAGGTTCATGCTGCCATCAGTATCTGGTAAAAAATGTCTGTGAAATATTAAGTAAAAAGATTGTTATTTGAGTTACATTCTTAGCTGCCTCTGAGATACACTGGGATGTAATTAGGAGACAGGTAGGGGAATCAAGGTGCTGATTTCGTTTCCTGACATATTCACACCCAAGGGAGCTGCATTCTCTTCAAAGCATGGAAGCAACAGTGTTACGCTGCTTTGTTTTCTTCCCTTTCCTGAAGCTAAGAGGAAGTTACTGGGGAGAGAATGGTTCAGTTTGATAGGTGAGATTTCTTCACAAAGCAGTAATTGTTGCTGGTGTTTTTAACCACTTCAGGTCTATTTTGCATTGTTTCTATATGCAACTGGAAGACGTAGTCCTTATTTTGTAACTTCAGGGTTTAGATCAATACTTCAGTCCTTCTTGTTACATTTTGGTTAGCGCTAGTACATCAAAAAGTCCTTTTGGCTTTTCCCTATAGTGTCCAGTGTACTGTCTACTGAAAGCTTGTTACTGTTGTGGTAATAAACTGTCAAATACAAAATCTGCTAAACAAAAGTGTTTGATGAATGTACCTGTCTATCACAAGGCTAGAAGCAGATGGGTTGTTAGGTAAATTCTAATGAATTTCACACTTTTATCTGTTAAGCGTATGGATGGGAGGATCTATTAGCTAATTCACTCAAGCAGGACTCGAGTGGCAGAGGCTTGACTCCTAACTTCACAGTTTTCTTGCATAACCCTGGACAAGATATTTACTCCATGCCACATTCAAATAAAACACTTCACTAGCTGACAGAGACATTAATAATAAAACACATGGTGACTGAAAGGTGTGAAGGACAGAGGTGTGGATCGAGTAACTGCCTAGACAATCAGTTTGATTACTGAGAAGCTGTAACTAACAGGATTGTACTTGCTAAGTTCAGCTTTTGATTTAAAAGCAAATGTTTGATGTCTCTGGGCATGTCTTAATTATTTTCTAATTATCTACTATTAAATAAGCCAATCTACAAATGGATTCATGTTGTTCAAAAGCCCAAAATGTGCATAATTTCCCTTCTGGCAAGACCCAGATTCAAGACAGCAGGAACAAGCTTGCTCTTCTCTGGCAGAGATCATTCCTACTGCTAGTTATTGCTTTAAAAATTCTTGCTGCACAGAGTTAATCTTGCTTAAAGTAGTATTTTTATGAAGCAAGCTTTCAAGTAGTATTTTTATGAAGCATTCTCTATGGAAAGTAAACTGCATTGTAGATAGAGTTCCTGTAAGCCCCCAGATAATCTTGTTTTCCCTATGTCTTGCTAACCCAAGTAATGTTTGGATCTGTAACCACCCTGAAGTGCTTCCTCCCTAATAACAGTATCAGCAGTGAAACTTTTAATATGAAACACATTTCTAGGGCCTATATTTTCAGGATGTCTCCCTGTTAGTCAATGCTAAACAGTGCGTACTGCTCATAAGAAAAGCAAGAAATAAGATTCACCTCCCAAAAGAGCTGTTAGTGAAGTTGTCTATGACACCCCTCAGACACTAGTGTGGAGATCCTGGTACAATCTGTTTGCTTATATAAAAGAGCCAAATTAAGTGATGGAAAATGCCAAAATTAAAACAGTTATGAATGTAGTGGCAAGGTCAATCAGTGAACATGTATTACTGCATTTAGACAGGCACAGTAGAAAGCTGGCCAGCATTATTTGCTGGCATGACAATCAAAGGTTACTGGGTTCTTTTTCCCCTTCTCCCTGCACCCTTCCCCTCTTTTTTTTCCCTGGTTTAACAGGAGTTCTCCTCCAGTTAGCTCATCTATTTTAATAAATCTTAAGATAAGGCTCCTATTAAATAAGGGAAATCTATGTGTAAACTTATGTATTGGACTTAACCAGGATGCAACCAAAGATATGTTTTGCACTGATCATGCTGGAACTGGAAAATTGCCCTTTAATAACCAGGCAAATATTTCTCCAGACAAACGAGAATCCATAGGTGGTAAGACAGTGTGGCTGGCTCCACTTGGCTCCCCGCAGGAGGTGGACAACTGTCTGAGTAGGAGAATGCTAACTTTAGAGAAGACTCTTGAGTCTGTCATCAGCAGGGCTTTCCCACGTTCTCCAGCTCATGCATAGCAAAGTGCAGTCAACAAAAATTCTCCACAGAACTCCTGGGTTGCCTGTATTAAGGATGAAATTAAGTAATAAGAGCTTAGCTCTACAGCACACAAACTCAGAACTGAGTTTTAGCCTTTGTGTACTAGGGTGTCTTGCCTTCCAAAGCAAGTATGTGAGGTTTTTTGAGCAGGTCTTCCAATAGACCGCTGTGCCCGGCAGCCTCAGATAATTCAGAGCCAATAGTTCAGTTTTTTAGCTGAAATACACCGTCGTAGTAAAGGACCTACACCTGGATATTATTTTACTTCTATTAAAATGTTGCTAATTGCAGGAGGCATTTACTGTGCTTTCTTGGTCTTGGAGCTGTTCTTGTGTCATTAGCATCTTTGATTTGTCTCTATTGTTCTTTCTAGTGGAGAGGTTGCTGACTTCTTTTTTTTTTTTTTTTTTTTTAAGTGAAACCAAGATATTTGTTTACCTAACATGTATTTGCTACCTTTATGATGTATATCTGTGTACTGCATTGGCAGGTGTCCTTCATTGCAAACAGCTTTGATAACAGTTTTCTACAGATGAAAAAATGACAGCCTAAGCCTCCTTCCATATTCTTTCTCTCTTTAGCCATTATTTCAGTGTGTCAGCAAACCAAACTTAAGGATATGTCATAGCAGTGACTTCCACACATCATATTCTTCTGCCCACCCACACACTAGCCCAGATGCCTAGCCTTGTCTGGCAGCAGAGCTTTGGCTCAGGCCAGGGTAGCTGTGCATGGAAGACTGTAGTTTCTAGAGTGGTTTACACAGCCCTGCTGAATTCTGTGTTGCAATAGCTAGTTGCTGCAATGACATATCATTTGGTCTAGATCGTTGCAACTGTTTGTTTTTTGTTTTTTGGGATTTTTTTAAAGTATTGGTTATACAAAAAGGAAGTAAATTCTAGCTTTTGTTTGTAACCACAAGGTTGAAATACCACTTGATATTTCTAAGAAAGGAAGTTAGAGTGGGTTTGAATACTTCTAAATTCTATAGATCTCAGAAAATACTGAATGAGAGTAACAGATGTTTGCTTTTTAAATGTATGATTAAAAGCCTTGTGACTGAACAGTGAATCCATACGTTAACTTCCCTGAACTTTGATTCATTCTCAGGTTGCTTCTTTTTCTTTTTCTTTTTCTTTTTCTTTTTCTTTTTCTTTTTCTTTTTCTTTTTCTTTTTCTTTTTCTTTTTCTTTTTCTTTTTCTGTTTCTTTTTCTGTTTCTGTTTCTGTTTCTTTTTCGTCCCCCAGTAGCTACTTACTGACTTTGGTGGTGAACCAAAAGTGATAGTGAATGGGAAGACTTATGGGTTAGCATCAGATTCAAAGGACAGGAATGCCTCTGTGCACCTCTGTTAGCGTTACCTCTGTTACCATTGCCACTGGTGCCTTACCCCTGTTAACTAGCTGTGAACCTGTATTTTGTGCTTTGAACACACTGTGCATACTACTTCTCCTATCTTGCGAGATGCTGAGGTAAATTCTTGTGTCTACCCTCAGTCTTGTAAGTGAGCACAAAATGATCAGGCGGAAAGACATCAATCATTATAATGCAAAAACTCTGTAGAGACCATAAAGAAAGCTTTTCCTCTGTCCTTTCTTTTAGTAGTTAAAAGAACAGAAAAATGTGTTTCTCTTCACAGCAGTGTATTTCTGTATTTGTGTGAATACAGACATTATAGGGCTTGATTCTGTGCATTTTGCAATGAGTACAGCCAAACCAGAAGCTGGAGACAGGGATTTGTATCTCCTGTCTCTCCTGGTTTCTGGGTTGCTCTAGGTGGCAGAAGTATGACTTAGACAAGCTCCTAAGGGGCTCTGCCCAGCTCTAGGGACTATTTCAGCTGCCAGGAGCATTACTGCACTACCCTAGGGCAGAGTATTCTGTGTATTCTGCCTCTCACGCCTGTTACAGAGCTGCAAGGAAAGAATCAAGGTCATTGTATAATGCTGTTGCACCCTATCTGAAAAGCTAATGCAGTTTGGTGAGCAGGGAATCTAGCAGTGGGATGTGGAATTATGTCCCTTCAATCCAGCAGTGAGGTAAAGGCTGCAGAGGATTCAGTGTCGAATTCATGAAGCCCATAGCTATTGGGGTAGAAGTATTTACAAGTTAACGTGCATGTGTTTAGAAAATCAGGTAGTTTGCAGCTGTGGATACTACCAATCTATGCACTGGAAAAATTCAGTATCATTAAAAGGGCTACCCTTGGCATTTGTTTTTGCTGTTTTTATCACTTATCACTGTGAGTCTAGAGCATATGCCTAATTCAGTGCCACACTATTTCTGATATGCACAGATAAGCATCCCATAAAATAGATCTGCGACGGATGTTTTATGGAGATTTGAGAGGCAGTGGAAGGAAAGAGAAGCAATGCAGGAATGTGAGGGAGGCAGAGTGGTTTATGGAAGTTGGTGCTGGTGAAACATGCTTTGGAGGGCAATGGGAACTCCTTCCAGCTGTAAGTTGTACACAGATGTAACCATCTTGACTGAGAAGTACAAGCATTTTCATCCACAAAGCCTGCAGGCAGAATGGCATGGGTGGTCAGGTCAGTAAGGAAAGGAAAGGGCTAGCCTGAACTGAGAAGGTGCAGAGGAAGACAGGCTGTCTTCATTACATGGAGAATTGTTGAGTGAAGGGGATTCTACCATCCTTTAATTACAAGAAGACTGATGTCCACCATTGCTTGCATGAGATGATGGGATTAAAAGGATTAAGGAAACCTTTGTGTTAACAATGCTTTTCATTTGTTAAAAAGGTGAGTTCACTGAAGGCATATTATGTGTTCCAAGATAGGCTTCTGTCAGTCATTGTGTTTCTTCTTTTCATTGAAGATTAGTGTGACCTTGAGTAAAAGATTTCCTCCTGGTGGGAGGGGAGAATAAGAACTACAACAGGAAATTTGGCTAAGGGATGCAGCCGAGGTTTTTTTGCACTAAGGGGAAACTGGGATGGAGTGGCATTGTAACAAATATGGAAATGCAAGCAGAATGTTTGCAAATAGACCTTGTGGTAGGGGCTTGTTACTCATGGCCCAGAAAACCCTCAGCGTGTTTCATGTATTGTATGAAGAACAAAATAATAACAGCTTAAAATGGGACTGGTTTTGTCTTTTGGGGGAGGGAGGAGGCAAAGGGTGCATTTGTCGGCGTTACATGAACTCAGTCTGTTCAAATTCTTTTAGTAGATGCCTTTCATAATAACAATGAAATTAGTAACAATTTCTTAGCATGATAACATTTCAAATAAAAGTAGTAATAATAATAATAATAATTAAAAAAAATCCCTAACCATATTAGACTGTGTGTAAGGATTCTGTATTTAGATGCTTCAGATAGGATTGCACCCTGAATTGTGAAAATGCACAAAAGCATACACAGTAATTGATTATGTGCTAGGGTAGGTCAAAGCTTAAGTCACTAAAACCTTCCAAAAAGTTGCATTGCTTCTAAGAAACAATAAAGAAAAAGCTGTGTGATACTCTATAAGACTTTCATTGTTATTGAAGTTGCTGCTTTTCTAAAAGTCGAAATATACCGTGTAGTTAAAAAAGGTAGCCAAAGTACCACATATTCTCTGGAAAAAGCATGAAAGAGACCCCAGGAAAGTCTTACTGTTGAGAAATAAATATATTTAGGGAGAGGGAGGAGGGGAAAAAAAAGGAAAATCTTGGTTCTCGGAGAACAAGCCTGATGTGGTTAGCTCAGCTATAGAGCTATGAGTGTGATATGCTTGTGGGGGCTGGAGAAGATTTCACAGGAGCTTACTGAATTGCAGAGGCACACTTGAGAGAATTATTTCTCAAAGGCAAGTAGGACTTTAAAAGAAATGCAGTTGCTATTGTGTCATGTGATCCTTGCATACGAACAAACAAAAGAAAATGTCTCCTTGCTTTCCATCCTTGCCTTCCTAACAGTAGTCAATTCATGTTGATTTAAATAAAGAGAAAGTGTTTTGGTTTGGTTTTTTTCCAAAGCGCATTAATTCCAGTAGCTGAAGCAACACTGGAACTACTGCATTCTGAAATTCAATAAACTACATTTGTTTAGATTCCCTACACCTGGTATTCTGAGCTGATGACTTGCTTTTCTTGAATGTTTAGACCTTATAAGGCATCTATTAACTGTTATTTCAGTCTCCCATAGAAGTTGACCAGGCCTAGTAGTTTGTAGTATTTCACTGGTCCAGGGAGAGTTTATAGTAAACAATATTTGTTTCTAAATCAGACCTTTATTAACCTGACTAAGCATATATATAATGCACTTGGGTTCAAATGTCTATACGACTACACTGAGGAGTGTAATAATATGTTAAGCGGAGCTGTTTTTACTATTTTAAACACAGGATTGTTTACTGTGCATTAGTAATGTCCTTCATGTTGTGTACTTCAAGACACTAATACGTTTCTTGCTTTTTCATTTAGCTTTAAAGTGTCTAGCATATTTGAACTAGGCAGTGATTAACCACTAAATGTTAATGTTTATATCCTGGTCTTTAGTCATGCTATTAACATTCACCCAGAGATAGATTTACCCTTAGAAGGCTGCAACAACTTCTGTCTGTATAAACTGCAAATTAAATGACTACATGTGCCAAGTAAAACAGTGGTGTTTCTGTGGACTGTATGTCATAGCATAAGCTGAGGTTTATATTGCAAGAGTATGGCTGTTACTTATTCAGGTGATCTGTGATCTGTTTCCTAGTGATCCTTAAAAGCAGATCAGGATGTCAGCTACTTCTGTTGGTGGAATCTGAAAGCTGCAGACATAGTCACTATGCAAAGGGGAATGCACTGGTCTCACGTTGTATGTGTCCATGTTTGCAGTTTCTGGACACAAGAGTCCGGGATGAGAGTCCTTGCAGAGATGTAGGTTTAGTGACTCCTTATAGCTGGTTTATCTGAGAATTCCTTCTAGTGTGACTTCTTGCATATAGGCAACATGGGTCTCGTTGGGAGTGTGTCCCTCGGAATGCTAGTTACTTGCATTTTAAAAAGCACACTGCAGTGGGTTCAAACTGTTCCAATGTAGTAAGTACCTTTAGGAACTTGTGTCTAATGTCAGCATCCAGCCTTGAGATCTTGTTACATCATTGCTTGTGAGATTGAAAAGCCCCCTCTCTGCCTCATGGTATCTCTTGGAGGTACAATATACAGTTGATCAAATTAACTCTCAAATTGCACCTTGAAAGCCAAATAAGTTTCATTTTTACAGTCACGTGACAGTGTGGGTTTTCCAGCTCCTATTTCCTTTTGTGACATTTCTTGGGAATGTTGTCAGGATTTGGTTTATTTAAACCTTCAATGTAGACAACAAAACTGGGTGCATTCTGACAGCCGCATTACCAGTGTGGTGCAGAAACAAGATTATTTTTTATTTCTGCTTTGAAGCTTCTTTCTTACTCTGTATGTGGAGTTAGAGCAGCCCTTTCCACTGCAGTTTTAAATAAGACTTCACGGTAAAGTGTTACTAATAATGATTCCAAACTATCTCCAACCAATATATAGGTCAGTACCATGCAGTGCTTTTTAGACTTACTGTCTGAACCATCCTGTCTCTATTATAGATCATCTTGAAACTTGTATTGCAAACTATCTTGCTTCCTACTCCTTCTGCAGAACCATTCTGCCAGTTGGTCTTGTAAGACTTGTCTCCAGTACAAGGCATTTGGTGCACAAGGCAGATGTTAGAAATAGTGAAAGTTGGCAATTGCTTCTGACCACATGCCTGAGCTCACAGTCATCTGTGTCCAGGTAGGGCCTAGGCTGGAGGAAAATGTGAAGCTTAGCAGACAGACTGCAGCACCATGGCTTCAGGGTGAGGTGAAACTGCTACTGCTAGGATTTGGCGGTCTGGACTTGAAGGCAATTTCAGAGTCGCTCAAGCTGTTCCCAGGGCTGTTGTGCTCATTACGTGTCAACTGTGAAATCTAATCAAAACAGTGGTGTGGTTTGGTTTGGTTTTAAATTGATAGGAATTTGTTGGTAGTGTAATTTCATTGTTTTGCCTAGGACAAGCATTAGGCTGTTTTGTTGTTCAATCGGAATTTTTCAAGGAAATTCAAAGCAAATGGACCCTGGAGCAGGAGCTCTGCTGCTCCACACACCGGATGTTGCTGTGCTGTTAGATTCCTTAAGGCCATTTATCCTAGGCCTAAGGCCTATTCTTCCTTTTCAGGTACTTGATCCTTAGGAACTGCAATTAGTATTACCTGCCTTTTCAAACAAGAAGTTGGGGAATATACCTGGTTTTCTTCTATTCTTCATCAGTGTAGTTAAGATAATAAACTCTTGACTGCAAGGAACTGCAACGGATTCATGTTACATACCTGCTGGAGGCACCTAAGGAATTACACATACTGAAGGGGAAACCTAAATCAACGAACAAACCCCCAAATCTCATCATTTATTTCTTTGGATTGTGTTCTAATATAGGCTGCTCAAATAGCAGTGCAAGCTTCTGAGCAAAAGAAAAGCATACCTGTGGAAACCATCTGGTTCTTGTCAATTTTTTTTAAAAATGAGACTTCAACAAAAAGCTGAAGGAGTACTCTCAGCCCTTCTGTGAAGCTTGCACTTCCCTTAGTGTCTGAAGAGATCTGAAGAAACTGAAAAATCTGTCAGCATTATGAGTTGCTGTATTATAATTAAATTTGGAAAAAACAGTGATAAAATCTCTCGTGAACATTTTGCAGTTCTAATGACCTAAGATGTTTCATGTGGTTGAAATACAAAAATGAATTATGCTTTTGGAAATGGCTGAGAATTCCAGTTTTTTTCAGTCAGAGAGGATGGTTTTAATTACAGTCTATAACTAGAAAGACATCATCGATTCATGGATGAAATAAAATGATACTAAAGGATCAGAGTGTCCTTTAAGGAAGTAGCAAATTTAATCTGAACCCAGGTTCTGTGATTTGCACTTATAATGTATCTTAACTTGTTGAAAATATTCTTATTTAAATAGGAAACTATTAATTGAGGGCTATTTTATTTATAGTTGTGCTTATTGAATAATTCCTCCAAAACCAAAATCTCAAGGTTCTGAAACATTTTGACTTGCTTAGGAACTAATCCATTTGATAATTAAGGAATATTTTAGAAGGCTTTAGTCATTGTTGTCACTGACATAGATACTTTGCTAATTTAAGTTTATCTATATGGATGATGAGCATGAATAATGTTTTGATTTCAGGTTGATACTCATATCCATGCTGCTGCTTGCATGAACCAGAAACACTTACTGAGGTTTATTAAGCACACATATCAAACGGAGCCCAACAGGATTGTTGCAGAGAAAAAAGGCAAGAAGATGACTTTAAAGCAAGTCTTCGAAAGCCTTCACATGGACCCTTATGACCTCACTGTAGACTCTTTAGATGTCCATGCAGTAAGTCTATTAAAATGACAAAATAAATGAGAAAAAGCTGTTTTCTAAGTGTGAAATCTGATTTCTGCAGTTTTTGCATGATAACTTATTAAATCAGAATTTGAACTCATGCATTACTTTGCACGTTTGAAGGAAGTTAGCATAGGCTTTTTCTTTTCTGTGCCTTTTATTGCTAGGCAATTTATTTTATAAACTATTGTGTGTACTTAAAACCATGGTTATTTGGGTTTTTTCCTCCTCCAGGGTCGTCAAACATTTCATCGATTTGACAAATTCAATTCCAAGTACAATCCAGTTGGTGCCAGTGAGTTGAGGGACTTGTATTTGAAAACTGAGAACTACATTGGTGGTGAATATTTTGCTCGTATGGTCAAGGTAAGTAAGTTTCAAGCTTTTCCAGCTGTAGAGAAATGAAGGTTTGTAAAAGATTTGTAATGCCATAATTGTATCTAAAGCTAACACTATGGTTAAGTGATTCCAAGTATTGGGCTCGCTCTACCAATTCATCAGAGAAAGACCTCTACTAAGTCAGCCACTGCTGCTTTCTAAATAATTTTATGAGTTAGAAACTCATATGCATAACCTGTGTGTGAGTTCAAAGCAGAGTGGTGTGCAGTTTCTAACTAATGGAGAGCAGCCAAGGGTCAATTCACTGGCTTAATATTTTGTTAGGATGTAGTTGGCAAGTGGTAGCTGCTAAGGAAGCGTCTCTGCATAAATCTATCTCTGCACATGCATGCACAGGCTTCAAATTAATTTCTTACAACAAAAGAATTAGGAGTTTTCATGAACTAGATGTCAGGTCTTCTTACATGTATAGAAGTGCCTGTTTAAAATTAATAGCCTTTAAATTGCCTATTACCATGGATTCTGGTTCAGATTCTCCATTGGTCTGCATAGTTTATGTAGTCATTTACTACAGTTTAAAAAGTATAATTCTGATTTACCAATTTCAAACATATTCTTACAAAGGTGTTAGTAATAACTACACAAGAATATTGTTCTCTAGATCTAGGTGTTACAGTTAGTTATACTCAAATGATAGCAGGAGCAGGGAAGTGATCGTGCCCCTGTACTCAGCGCTGGAGAGGCCGCAGCTTGAGTACTGCGTTCAGTTTTGGGTACCACAGTATAGGAGGGACGTTGAGGTGCTGGAGTGTGTCCAGAGAAGGGCAATGAAGCTGGTGAGGGGTCTGGAGAACATGTCTTATGAGGAGCGGCTGAAGGAATAAGGCTTGTTTAGTCTGGAGAAGAGAAGGTTGAGGGGAGACCTTATTGCTCTCTACAACTACCTGAAAGGAGGCTGTAGTGAGATGGGAGCTGATCTCTTCTCCCAAGTAACTAGCGATAGGACAAGAGGAAATGAGTTCAAGTTGGACATTAGGCTGGACATTAGGAATAAATTTTTCACTGAAAGAGTTATCAAACATTGGAACAGGCTGCCCAGGGAGGTGGTTGAGTCACCATCCCTAGATGTGTTTAAAAGTCGTGTAGATGTGGTGCTTAGAGACATGGTTTAGTGGCAGACCTGGTAGAGTAGGGTCAATGGTTGGACTGCATGGTCTTAAAGGTCTTTTCCAACCTAAACGATTCTATGATTCTATGATATCTGAGATAGCTTGCTAGTAGAATATTTAGATGCCTAAAATAAAATAATGGATTAATAGTCAAGATTCCCTTTATCTTTAAAGGGTGACAATACAGTTATGTCTGGTCTGAGGAAAATAAAATGATAAATATACTACTAGCTGTAAATGATCTTCAGTGCCTTATTAAAGCAAATATATTTATTACTTAATAGGAAGTAGCCCGTGAACTAGAAGAAAGTAAGTACCAGTATACAGAACCCCGCTTATCCATTTATGGACGGTCTCCAGATGAATGGCTGAACTTGGCAAAATGGTTCATTAAGCATAAAGTTTATTCCCCTAACATGCGCTGGATAATTCAGGTTCCCAGAATCTAGTAAGTAATCAGTAGTTCTTGGTATTTTTAATAGTTTGAAATCATACCAATGATTTGTTTTAATTTCTGATATTTTTTTTATGGTTTATGAGCTGTCCTGTAGTTCTATTTTTAAGCAATGGCCTGGGAAATGTATTCTTGACCATTGCTGCAGTTTTCCTGAAAATCTGGGGGTGGAAGACAGGAGATGGGGTTTGAATCTACTCTTTACGAAGCAATTCAAAACTACTGTGTATTATTTGTAAGTCTGAAAATACTACAACCAAAAATGACAACTGGATGAAATTAAGCTGCATTCAAAGGCAAGTTAAAATACAATTTAGTAATGAAAATAAATCAACTCTTGAATTCCATAAAGGAGTAGAGAATGCTCTGTAAAACTGTTATCCTCAAACTTCTTCAAGATCAGTGACTAAATGACAGTGAACTTGGAAATGAAACCCAGACTGCTGATTTGCAAGCTTAAATCAGTATCAGTTTTTCTTAGATTTTAAGCATCTTTTGGGACTTTATTAAATAGTTCTTTGTTTATAATATATATATATTGTAATATATATATATTGTAATACAGTCTCACATGATAATTTTGTCAGCCTTAATAGCTGAGCTTCACATTTTGAAATTGCATAGTTGCAACATGAGTAGAGGGGGCTGTCATGGTTGCATATATCCCCCAGAGTGTGTTTCTCATTAGGGAGAAAGTTTCTCTCCTTTAATTTCTTACGTAGCAATTTCTTACATACATAGCGGAATCAACACTTTCATTAAGTCATACACTTAATGACACACTGAAGTACTGTCCGTCTTTTCTGAGAGGGTCACTAAAGCAGAACATTCTCCTTTCATTGGGAGTAGTTACAACTTTGGAAAATAGAATCTTTCATGAGAGGTAATTCCTTATCTCCCCTATTTGTACTTGGGTTGCTGTAAGGGAAAGGGTCACTGTTCTTGAGACAGCATCTACCCCTGCATACTGTCTCTATTTTTGGAGCACTTGGGAGCTTCAGCAGAGCCTGGATGAAGCAAAGTGCCAGGCAGTGCTGGAAACAGAGCACAGAGACAATCTGTGCCCTGACATAAACTTTGAATTTCTGAATCCTGGTAGAACTGAAGCTGTAGAATATGCACAAATAACAGAAAATAGGGAAGTAAGGAAAAATACAAGCTGATTAAAGAACGATCACAACTGTGTATATTTTTTCCCCTTCAGTGACATATTTAGGTCGAAAAATATTCTGCCTAGTTTTGGGAAGATGTTGGAGAACATTTTTGTACCTTTGTTTGAAGCAACAATCAATCCCAAAGACCACAAAGAATTGCACCTTTTCCTCAAATACGTAAGTATGTTTAGATTTTCTGTCTCACAGGAAATGGATCCTCTCCTACTCATAAATTTTGTTTGTCCACAGCTGTTTGCAGCCATTAAAAAGCTTCTCTCTCCATATATTACCTGTTTTAAAGCCCTGACATACAATTTAATAAAAGCCTGGGTAAGGTCCTGTTGTTAAATAGTTGCCATTTATTTCCTCTGAAACAGCTTAACAGCTATTTATTTGTCCTCTCAGTAATCCTGTCTGTAAAGAATGACCAAAAACCATCCACATGCTCTTGCACAGAGGGAACATCATAATCCAGGAAGTGTACTGTGAGTTTGCCTCTGGGACTGGCCTCCAAAAAAGGAGGCAACTGAAAGGAAGCATTGTGTAGATCCTGACGGGACTCAGGAGAGAGGTGGGGATGTAGCTGCTGGGACATAATTAAGAGATATCTCTGAGCGTGCCCCAAACTCTGAGGATTCCTGGGAGCCTCTGGCCTTCAGCTGCTTTACAAATAACAAAGCAGATGAGTTTCAAGGATTATAATCTGGATCTGAGGGAGTCTTACAGGCCCGTGCCCCCCCCCCCAGTCTGAAGGCTTTTGTGCACCTGGGCCACTTATTTGTCTCAGAATAAAAAAATGTGTGAAACTTCTTCTGAGAAAACACATTATTCCTGCTGTCTGCATGGTATGGTAGGAGGGCAGAGCAGCAGGACTGCTAGCGTAAGGAGGGAAATGAAAGACTAGGTGCTTTGTAAAAGCAAGTCCTGAAGCAAGAGTAAGTAACGTTGAAGTTTGCTTCTTGAAACCACTGATTTCTGTGAATCTCTTCTCCCAACAGGTGACTGGCTTTGACAGTGTTGATGATGAATCCAAACATAGTGGCCATATGTTCTCTGACAAGAGCCTTAACCCTGACCTCTGGACCAGTGAGAAGAATCCCCCGTATAGCTATTATTTGTATTATATGTATGTGAACATCATGTTGCTAAACAACCTTAGGAGGTAAGTAGTCATTTTTCTCTTTTACAAGCTTCCAGAAAGAAAAATCAATAATCTTGGTCTCAATCTAAGTCAGTGTCTAGATCAAATACCTTTTGAAGCAAACGTTATCTTTAATTATTTTAAAGAGTCCAAGAGGAGTACATGAGTTATTTTGAAAACATTAACTGCGAAATGAATTAAAATGAAATATTCAGAAATTGTAAAGGCATTGGGCTAATATCTTCATTTTACATTTGTGTGTATTTTTGTTTTGTGAATTCCTTAAACCTCAATAGATCAAACAAAACAAAAGAAGAAACCCCACGAAATTGACTTGTTTGCCTTTGCTTGGATTTGCAGTGGATTTCCAAATATAATATACCTCTTGGTAGCTTGCTATCTCCTGGTAATTTAAGAGATACAAAGTTATGTTGTGAAATATTGGTTTAAGGGCTGCTGCTGTTATCAAAGACAGACAAAGGAGGGCATAGTATAAACTGCACATCTTAGCTAAGTTACTTTCGCATGCTTATTTACTTACTCAGTTTTACTACTTTTGAGACCGATGTCTAGGCAAGTAATGCAGGGAGTTATGATACTGAATGTGAGATCATGACTGTAAAAGCAGATTTTGGCATCAGGCTCAGTAAAGCCTGAAATTCAACTTGAGGTTATGTTCCTGACTTTGTGGCTGACTCACTAAGTGATCTGACTTAAAATTGACTCTGACAACTGACTCAAATTGAGGCACGGTGAGGTTATCCATTGGTATTATGGTGTCATCGCTTACCTTGCAGGGATTTGGTTCATTATTACTTATAAAACGTTTTGGGATTTTCTTATAGGAGATACACAGATTCGTCATTCTAACAGGTCTTATCCAAATTAACATTCAAAATGTTACTTCTTCTCTCCCACTGCTAGCTCAAGCATTTCTTTCTCTACCACCCTATATAATCAAAACTCATAATAAAAACAGTCACCTTAAATTACCTTGTACATGCAAAAAACAGGCCTAGTTGTTACTTATGGTTCTGTAATGGAAAGGACACTGTACAGCAGGTATCTAAGTCATCCCTTTCTCCTGACTTCCTTTACATTCTCTGTAGTCTACATTTTTTTGTTTTCCAGAGACAAGAGTTTCTGTCAGAATTTACGTGTTTCTTTTTTACCTCAAGATCATTTCAACTACTGTTTGAAAATACTTCTAGATAATCATTAAATATTCTTACAGCTAGGTTAGATAATGACAGAATTCATCAATGAGTCAGTAAAACTGTTCACCCTGTTAAACATACTGAGTATTTGAGGCACCACAAGACTGTTTTATACTTTTGGTAGTTTTAGTGAAGTGCATTACATCCTCACATCCATTTTTGGGAGAAAACGTTATGAAACATCCATCCTAGAACTGCCTTATGCTCTAACAGTCCTCACTGAAATTCTTTGTTTTGAACACCTCCAAATACTTATGGGACATTTGTCTGCACTGAATAACAGGGTCCATTATAACATACAACCTAGCATCATTTTAGTATAGATGATAAAAATAAAATTGTTCTAGAAATTATAGTGTGAAATTTAGTGTAAGAACTAACACTCCTAGAACATCTCTGCTACTGAGGGTGTGGTTTTATGCTACACTTAACCTGGTGAGATGGCAAGTTGTCATCACACTAAGTAGTGTTAGCTAACTCTTGGCAATGTGCTTCCACTTCTTCCCTCATTTTGAGTCTAGAAATTATGTATCCACAGGTTGCATCAGTTCGCTTAGCTTTCCATCTACCAGTTTCCTCAACTGAAATCAATTAAATAACTGTTCACCCAGTAGCTAAACAATTGCTAAATGAGATGTAACTAGGGAAGGAAAGAAGGAAGACACAAATGTGTCAGGTGGTGGAAGGGGCTTGGGTAGAGGGACCTGCCCCTTTTGACAGCAGCCCACAGGTAGGCCTGATTAGATGTCACGTCAAACTGTATGAGAATGTGTAACTTTGAATTTATTTTTTTTTTAATTCCCATATTAATGATAATTATATACAAAATAGATGAAGAAGAGTGCATTTTTTGTTAGTGGTACTTGCTTTTAATCTCCTCAGGGAAAGAGGCATGTGTACTTTTCTGTTTCGACCTCACTGTGGAGAAGCTGGCTCTATCACACACCTTGTATCTGCCTTTCTGACAGCAGACAACATTTCTCATGGATTGCTCTTGAAGAAGGTATTGCTTGGTTGCTCACCTAAACTAATCACTATCTGCTTAGACATCAGCCACTGGTTCAAACAGCAGTCACCAAATTGACTTTATCTGGGCAGCCCCAAATTAATTTTCTTAGCAAGGCACAAGTAATTCTTCACTTTGTTCAGAAATAAGTAAGTTCAGTTGAACTTCCTATTTCTTATTTAAGCTACAAAAATACAGCTTTTCCTAAGTCAATATTTTAAACCTATGTCTTTATAGGGAAGATCAACTGTTGAGATATGTCAAGGACTTGGCGGCACCTGTTTTTGGTTCCTCCAAGCAGAGCTAAAATTACATGGAAAAAACTGCTTAGACTTGTTACTACTCCCTGGTTTAGGTCCCAGAAGAATTTAAGGAAAGCTCCAGTTTCTTCTGTACAGGGACAAAGGTAACTTTCCCTGACCAGATCCCTGTACTTCAAGGTTCATTCAGAAGTTCATCAAGGTTTTGATTATTTATATCTACAGTAACTGGGATCAATTGGTCAAAAAATTTAACAAATCTGTATAACACAGCAATATTTTATATACAACTTGATTGTTATGACAGGATCAATGTTATAATTCCTAGCGTATCAGTTAATAAAACCATCACACAACTCATCCCCAGGCCACCGTTTTGTAATTAAAATAATTGGTCAGTGGGTGGCAGACTTGAACTGAGTTTATTGAAATATTTTGGAAAGAGTTCTCTTATAACTTGGGTTTTCTGGTTAATGCTGGAAAATTCTCTTTGTATTTTTCAACATATCCAAGAACAAAGAAAAAATTTTGCCTAAAATCATGTCTGATTTATGCTCAGAACCAGTAATTCCTAAAATTAGACACAGACAGAGTAGTACTAAGGCTGTATGTGACCGAAGTATTCTCCTCTTTACTCTTTCCTGCTTAGCCTGGTGTGATAACCTGGCATAGCAGATAAAAATAATAACAACAATAATAATAATGATGGTACTTGTTAGGTTCACAGGTTGATTAAGCCAAAATAATAAAGATGAGGTGACCACAGATTATTTATATTATCTGCAACTGCAACAGATGACTTCTAATAAATTAAAACTTCTTCTGGTCCTAAAATTTACCTATTGGACTGCAGTTTTGAAAATAACAAATTGCTTAGTAGTTCTTACACATCTGTTATCTGTGACTTTCAGGTTTTGGGGGCAGGTATGCAGTTAGTATCAAATGCAGTGCCCTTAATAGTCATATATACTTACTTATCTACGGTAATATTAGTTACCACATTTTTAAAAAGAAGTTGACATACATGTTGAAGTCTGTAGATTATTTTTATAAAGATCAGTAACATTTAAAATTCAGACTTTTAAATATTGTCTAAAGAAGTCAGAGTTTATTGCCAACCTACATTTTTTTGGTCTTAGTCCTCCCTCTGTAATGCTGTTTCCATTTTATCCAAGGGAAATCCTTCCTTTTTTCATTATCCCATAGTACCATTAAATGCTGATTGTGTTTTGTTTCGCAGAGTCCTGTCCTCCAGTATCTGTATTATCTTGCACAAATACCCATTGCTATGTCTCCACTTAGTAACAACAGCCTATTCCTGGAATACTCCAAAAATCCACTACGGGAATTTCTACATAAGGGACTTCATGTCTCTCTCTCCACAGATGATCCTATGCAGTTTCATTATACAAAGGTAAGAATTGCAAAAAGCACTTGTCTTTGAATTTGGCAACAGTACCACATAGGCCCAGAATGACCTGAAAGCTATTTTATATCATTGCTTAGGATATACAGTTTCATGTCTTTCAGTCACTTCATTCATTATTCTTCCTCATTCTCTGTCTGCTACTCACTGTTAGGTTTCAGAGGGAAATGTCTGATTTCCTAATTATGTTTCTTTTGTACTCTTGCCTCTCCAGTGTTGGCTGTTGAAGTATAGAATGAAGGATGAGGCTGAAGGGAGGTTTGAGCCTTCATAAACAATCCTCTAGAGTGCCAGGGAAGTCCAGTTTCCTTACTAATAAATCTGGGGAAGTACAGTACAGAAACACGATGTGGAATCTCTGAAGATGACATATGAACTGTTTGCTCAGTGCACTGAAACGGATTCTTGCCCTCGGGTGGCCTGGCAGGACAGAAATGCCTGGTCACTGGTTTTCATGCCCCAATTTTGTGGTTGGCACTGACTTGAGTCATGCTGTGCCTTGGAGTGGCCTGTACGTTGCTCAATTGTCTGTGTTCTGAAGACAAGCTGAGCTCTGGTGTGCTTCACCCAGGCTTGCTTCTGGCCCACGACATGTCTCTGCTTGAAAAGACAGAGCTTTTGTGGGGGCTTTCTGCACGGAAGTAATGCAGCAGCAGCCGAGTTACACATAGTGTGGAAGATCCTCAGCTGTGACAGCCCACTAGAGTCAGACCCAACCTCCACATGTGGAAGGTCAGAAGTGAGAAATTGCCCTGCTACCTGTCTGTGTAAATATTCATTAAAAGCTTACGACTAGATCCTCCAAGGTGTTTACGTACTCTGGCATCTCATTTGAAATTGCCTAATAATTGCCTCTAAGGATCTGGACTGCAGGCTGCAGTTTCTTAGACTAAGATAACTGGCTACCCAGTGCCTATTAATTATTTAACAGTTGCCCTTGGGAAATTTGAAATAAACAATTCTGTTCATTAGTAATTGTGATGTTAAAGTCTTAAACCTCTAATTTTTCACAGCTATCTAAAGAGCATGTATAAATGCCTTAATTAGGAATGAGTACATATCCCTATTTACATCTTATTTACATATAATTTAATATTAAATGTATTTTGGTGATACAGGAAGCTCTCATGGAAGAATATGCTATTGCAGCCCAGGTGTGGAAACTAAGTACCTGTGACTTGTGTGAAATAGCCAGAAACAGCGTACTACAGAGTGGATTGTCAGATAAGGTAATTATGGCGGAAAAAAATCTCTTTTGTGAATATTAGGGCATGTAGGAACTGAGAAGTCAATAGTCTAAAAATTGAGTAGTAAGTGCTTATGTGATATATTTGTGCACATCTCTATCTTCTTTTCCAGAAATATTGACAAACTGCTATGCAGTCTTATATTAAAAAGAGCATTAACTTTACATTTTTCCTCATTAGCTTTGTTTTGGAATTCCCAAAACATGCAGAGAGAGCAGGTGCCTGTTTATACTCAGTTCTGCCTCCAGTCCCAAACCTTTAATTATTTGGGTGTTATCCCTTTGCCAGTAATTTTATACATCATGTCTTGCATTGGGTAAAAACACACCGCCTGTCATAAGCAAGACATCTCTTTCCTTAGAAGGGAGTACTACGGAAAATATTCTGGTTTAGACAGCCAGTCAGATTAGATTAAGCTCTCTTTTGGCTTTAAAATTCTATACATCCATGGCTTTCTCTAGGACTTATTTTAGAGCATTGTCTCTTTTACGTCACTTTCAAATGTTCCTCTCAAGGAGCTGGTATGTGAAGGGGCTTTACAGGTATATTCTGTTGTTTCTTCCAATATTCTCTAGTGACAACTACTAATTTTCCTCTTGTGCAACATTTAACTAACAAAAGAAACCTAAGCCTCTTTTTGACCTCCTGCATGACAGATGTAGTAGACAAGACTGAACACTAGCACAAAGGGTTTTAGCAAGCCAGACTGAGTGCACTGCTGAGTAATTATATATATATAAACTTTGGCCTTGGAATCTCCAAAACTGGTTAAGACTCAGCTGGCCAGCTGGTTGAAGCTGCTCTTTTCACTTGCACTGTAGTCATTCAACTAACAAATACTCAGTTATACAATAAATCAAAGCAGTTGAACTGACTTCTTCCTTTTTACGTTTAATCCCGTTCACAGGAAAAACAGAAATTCTTAGGGGTGAATTACTGTAAAGAAGGGCCTGAGGGAAATGACATTCGAAAGACAAATGTTGCACAGATCCGGATGGCCTTCAGATACGAGACACTGTGCAATGAACTTAGTTTCCTGTCTGATGCTATGAGAACAGAAGAGATTTCTACTCTGTCAAAGTAATTACAAACTCAAAGAAACCAGAACATTTCACTCCTAAGCAGAATAAGATGCTAATTAACATTGAATCATGTCTTTGATGCTACCAAGACATCACTGAACAGTACAGAGAAAAATAGAGTATCTATGGAAGGTAAACAGCATTTGCTGTTCTCTTTTATTGCATTATTCTCATTGCAAAAATTTTAGTTTCTACAAACATTAGGCTTTGTAAGATTGCTGTAAATATTAAATGCAAACTCAGAATCATGTAATATTTGTTTCATACTGTCTTAACTACACTATATTGTAGTTTGGAAAACAACAGACAATATTCATAGCGCATCTGTGATACGCACCTTAGGATTCTGCAGATGCTGACAGTGTACCTGCACCTGTTTTTGTCCTGCTCCTCCCAGTAGCAGTCATGGCATTTAGCACTTGTAAGTTTAACCCTTTATTCAGTAGCCATTTGTATGGGGTGCATAATTTTGAGGCTATCCTTTCATTCTGGAAGGTGTTCTCACAGTTTTTATCTTAATGTTTCAGCAGTTATACTGGAAAACAAGAAAAACCAAAATCCTGTAGTCTTGCTTAATGACTAATTAATTACTTCCTGTCTGTGATGTCTGTGAAGAACAGCAGATCAATGCTTTTTAATCTAGTAAGTAGAAAACATGGTGTCAAAATCATCACTATTCTACATTGTAATAACGAGTCTAATTATATCATGAAAACTTTGCCTTGAAAGTTGAGAACACTTTTTTATTGCTTTGTAACAGGAATATGTGGATATGCTGGTTCAAATTACTTGGAAATTTATGCAGATAATTTTGGTTGCACGCAAAGAGAAATTTTTTACTTGAACAAAGGAAGTGTTCTTATGAATCAGTGGTAGAAACTCCAGACTTGGGTTCTGGTCCTACTTCTGACGTATTTTTACACATTTGTGTTAGTTTGTATTTTAGCCAATTAGAGTTGAGTGAGAAGTCAAACTGTCTATTTATACAGAACCTAGCCCACTTAAAATATGTCATTTCAAATCATGTTATGTTAAACTTTTTATTTATGATGGAGTGGTAGGTAAAATACAGCTACTGGAATATTTATCACTTTCAATCTTTTTTTTCTATTTGATCATCCTTCTTAAGACACAGTACCACTCATTCAGAAAGGATTAAAGGTAATAAATAACATGAATAGTACCTATGTGTTGTAGAAGCTGCATATAGTTTCACACCAAAAAAGACCGAAGGCAAGGGGCAGCAGAGGATGTTGATGCCTGTAAGTCCAACATTACACTACTTAATTTGAAAGCCTACGGTCCCTAAGCTAGGATCTTGAGCCTACAGTTACAGACCTGGCTATCTAATATAATACATAGGGAGGTTAGGCATCTTAGAACAGTAATTCAGAATTTATGCAGAAAAAGCAAATAATGAATACTTGCCAATCAAGCCTCACTAGTTTTACTACATCAGATGTCTCGTGCCACTTGTATTTCTTAGGCGAGACCCTTCTCTTGAGGCTTGGGCACCTCCATCCTTCCTTTCAAGAGCTGATCAAGTCTCACTTTCCCTTGTAAATGCAGCCAGAAGTAGCAGTGGTAACATCACCAGTACCAAACAACTCACTAATAGCATAAATGTATATATGCATTGAAGACATACGCTCTGTCCTCAGGCTGTGGCAGTTCAAAGCAATACCTACAAGGATGCTATTTTAATGTCTCTGCTGTCCTGAATGGTGATTGCAGGGAAATGGCACCAAAGTAAGGGAAGAAGGAATTCCTCATCGCCTCCTATAGCTGTACAGCCCTGTAAGAGCCCCACGAGAGAGATTAAACCTAAAGCAGCCTGGAAGTAAGGCTGCTCCAAGAGAGACTGAGGCACAGGACGAGTTCCGGCCATCCAGTCTCAGTTACAGTTAGTGAGTATCATGCATAGGGAGCTGCAGTGATTGCAGATGTTCTTCATCCAAAATATGGTTGCAGACAGGTGGTGGGAGACTTGACTTTAGCTCTTCAGTGACCTAGCCTAAAGTCTGCAGTGTTCAACTAGTTCCAGATTTTGTATTCCTTGTGCAGCTATAAATTGTGTGAAACCGTGCCATGCTGCTCAACTGTATGATAATAAAATTGTCCAAAGTTCTTAGTCAACAATGACTATAGGCCTCACTGTTAGAAAACTTCAGCGGCTCATATAATGCATTATCAGAATTGGCGAGTGTAGTTTTTTTAGGATGAAGTCTGAAAACGTTCAAGCATTTTAGCTGCATAAAATGCAGACATCTTTTCATTAGTACAACTTACTAATAAATTATCAACATAACATTATTTACCTGAGAAAAGCATCCATGCCCAGGCTAAGTAAGCAACGTGCTTGGTTTGAAGAATTTAAATTGTAAGTATTGTCATCTGGTGAACATTGCTTTACTTGCGTTGTTTCACCCGAAGAGTGCTAATAGTGCTGCTTTTGCTGTCACTTAGACTTCTTTTTTAGTTTTCTTAACGTTATACCAAATTTGTGTATGTTTCATACCTTTCAAGCTTTCTTTACCTCAAACACATCAGGTTCTACTATGTCTATAGCTTATATTAAAAAAAAAAAACAAAAACCACACACACAAAAAAACCCCAAACAAACGCCCCTGGATTTGAATATTCAGTTAATGGACAGTAATCAAGATTTTGACAATAATAACAAACACACAAGTGGCCATGACCACAAGTTCTGCTTTCTGTGCTTCCTTGTGTGTTGCTTTTAAGGATAAGTTGAGCTAGTAGTGTTAAAATTTAGGGAAACAAACCCACATCCTTTCAAGCTTCCACTACTACATCTCTTTTGGTCATCTTTTAATTAGGCAAAAGTTATTCTCAAGTTCAGTTCTTAAACTTCAGCTTTTTTTCTTTTTTAAAGTTGCACTGTGGTTCTAATGTATGGCTGTTCAAAATAACCTTGCTGTCTTAGGCTATGTATGAATTGAAGGGCAGACCCAGTGGTGAAGTGTTACTGACATCTGAATTACTGTTGTACGCATTCGCTCAAATGTGAGTCAAGGCAGTTGCTTATTCCACCACAGCGCCCAACCCAGTGTCGAGAGCAAACCTGGTTACATCACAGCTTATGTTTTACTCAAAGACAAAGGGACTACAACATCATTGTAGGTGGTGATTGCAGCAGATGTTCCTTCAGAATGGGAAAATAGCCTATTTTCTCATCGTTTCATTGGTGTGAAGGGTCAAGCTTTATTCACGACTTCCTTAACTCTGAGCATTTTATAGTTTCACCTAAAATGGTTAATTATGGTTATTTGATGTTTACAATGTATCTACCTGAACAATTTCTAGTGATGCTCTTCCATGCTGTTACATTACCTTAGCAAACCTAAGCCATTTGCATAATACAATTTTTTTTTCTCACCCCAGAGTTACCTTATCTGCTCATACTATTGTCCTTTATTTGCGGCTAAACATTTCTGTTTTATTTGCCTAGTTAAAATCTAAGTCTGAAAAACGTGGGTGGAGGGAAGGATATCTGTAAAAACTGCTTTCTCTTTCTGTGCCTGGGTTAAATGACGTTTATCTTTTGCCTCTTGTGGAAGCATTAAACATTACACTAATAAATAAATTATAAAAGAATATGGTTAGGGTTTTTGCCTGTGTTTACCTCTCAATAAAATCGTAGCTGCTCAAAATCTCCACATTTAAGTAGAACTAAAATCCTATGCAATTAAACTGTTAGCAGTACAGAAGCTTAAACCAAGATTAAGGACTACCGCAGTGTGAAAACTGAAAAAAACCCCAGTGGAGACAGAGAAGATAATAAGCAAGATTTAGGAGAAGGAGCTAAAAGCTGAGCTGACTTAAAGCAATTCAGTGTTAATGAAAACCAACTGTTCTGATTTGTGCCAACAGAAGGCCTGGCATTAAGACCTGAAGTGAAATTGTATTGTAGGGCTGCCCCCACTGTCTCTTGGTGCCCTGGTTCCCCACTCATCCAAACCGGGCATCAGGGTAGGGCTTGCAGCACCTCTTCCTGATCCTGGAGCCTCATCTTCATACTGAACTGAGTCAAAACACCTGAATCTGGGAGCAGAAAAGCAGTTCTGACACACACAGTTGAAACAATTTAAGCAGTACGCAGAACAGCCAAAAAGAACACAACTAAGAAGCCAACAAGTGACAAATTGAAGTAGTCAATATCAACATAGACATTCTGCTACAGTCAAGATGTATTTGCTTTTTGAGGAAAAAGTTTAACACAAATTACTTTCTTCAGTAGGAAGTGTAATAAAGATTTGTAGATGAAGATTAAAACGTGTGTCTCTTCCTGTACACAAACCCTTTATTTCCGTACACTAGCAGCACTCATGAAGCACAAAACTGCAGATGAATCTGTACCTGAAGAATGTGTATTTGTCCCCCATACCTCTCAAAGCACTAAATGTCAGTGTTAAGCAGCATAGAGAATAGTATATATAATAGTGAGATGCCAACACCGCTAATTTATTAACCATGACTAACGGGTACTGTCTCACATAAAAAATATTTTTTGGAAGGTCTTTTAAAGTGGGCTGGAACCACATTAGCATAGAAGCAGAGACTGTTGTATCAAAACCCTACCTTGTTCCACATACGATCAAATTCCAGAAGGGCAGGTTCCTGACTAATTTAAGCTTAATTCATAAAAGCACCTTGTATTTTGAAATAGCAATTTGAACCAAAGAAGAGTGCTCATTTAATTACCTGTTGGATAATATTCTGCATTCCACCAGACTCACACTGGGCAAAGTTCCATCCAAGTTCACAAAACTGATAATTTTTTTTTAATTTCAGGCCTACAAAACCCACACCCAGTGTTTAATATTTTAACTTTGATAGTTAGGTTAGTGAGGTAAGCAATAGCTAAGCAATCATCTGCTAATTAACATCTTGACAGCTCAGATAGAAAAGCAGAATGTGTTGTCAGATCCCTCACAGACATAGCATTCATTGGAACGTGGCTAGTTCACAGCAAAACACGTTATCTGGTGATCATACACTGCGGTTACCAGAAAAGAACACCGTCCCATTCAGGTTAATTTCAGCTACACGTAGCAACAGGAAAAGAATGTTCGGTCTTTACAGCATGTTGCCGTATGATAAATTCTAGGCCTTAGGACCAAACATCTAAAGGAATGACAATTAAAAAAATTCAGTTTTGAAATTACTAATTTTTAAGACATACATAAGAAAGCAGAATTCCATTCACCCACTTAAAACAAGTGAGGATAAAACCTTATGGTAAGTTATCTTCAAGAACGGTTTAACAACAGAAAAACAAAGAAAATAACTCGTTACTGTGATATTAGTCACAATATAATTACTTCCATTCCAGAGCATGTGTATTTAGTAGATACAAAAATGAAGAATTATGTATATGAAGAATTAAGGCCAGACAGGTTAACATACAGCTCCCACTTATATCAAGCATCTTTAAGGCTCCCTGAGGAGGCTACTGTTCCAGGATTCAGCAGGACACAAAGCACAAGGAACCAAAGCTAACATGTTCCTTCTAAAAATACTGCATTTGGCACATACAGCTACACAGGGATGGTATTTAACAGTTCAGTTCAGACCTATAGCACTAAGATCTCACTGGTTGCCTTGTGTTTCCAGAACTGGAATAAGCATGGATTAGTAAACCTTTATAATGATATACAGAACTCTCTTCAAAGGAAAGATATATAAGTTAAATATGCCATTTCCCACTAAAAAAAGCAGCATGCGCATTACATTAATACAGTGTCTAAACTTAAAACTTAGTAAATATAAACATCTGTTAATTCCTCAAGTACACCTACCTCCTGATGTGTCTGTCAGCTGGTAAGTTTTCCAATTTTGACTTCCTGATCTGTTAATGAATTCCTCTCCCATTTCTCACTTGGCTTCAAAAGATCCAAAGAGATAAACCAAGTAACTAGACAGAGGAAACAGTTACATTAATTCTATACCTCAATTCTTCTTAAAAACAGGAAAAATCTGAGAATCCTCCTCCCAACTTTAGCATTCTTAAGCTTTAAAATACTATGAGAAATATGAAGGAATAATTTGGGGAAAAAAGTAAATCACGCTTCTCTAAGAAAAAAAAAAAATAACCCTTTCCCCAGAGAAACCTGCTCCTAAATACTGTCCTTTTAAGTAGAGTTGGTTGTTTAATTTTTCCCATCACTGCAGAATGTTCCAATTTATTTGTTTTGACAAAAAAAAAAAGAATCAGACTGAGTCTTTTTTGCAGAGCTGCATTTAAGCTACCTTGTTAATACCAAACTTCAAAGTTTAAGAGACATCTGACTCACAATGACATACTTTGAACCACACCACCTGTACAATGGAATTGTATTTAGATTAAAATTCAGTTTTCAGACTTTTGTGGTATTAAAGCCAAGAGATTCCTTAAGCTTAAAAGAACTTTGACATTTCTTCCAAAGTAACTTTATTGCACAATTCATACACAAAGTTTAATATACTGGAATGTCCTTAGCTATTAATACAATCTATAATGTTTAAATTACAATTTCACATTAAACCTATAAGAAATCTTCATTAATGCAAGACAGTTTAATTTGTTCTAATGCCCCCCACCAATAGCTATTTGTAGTAATTCACATTTTCAAGGTCTAGCTTCTGGAACTCATTGGCATGTCTCTGCCAGTGTGATTCCTTTTCCATTTCCAAAATTGTTTGCTAAACGTAGCACTTCAGACTTGGTAATACCAACCAGTACCAAATTACTACTTTTTAGTGTTAATGTACCTAGTATCCCATATAACATACAGTACATATATTTTACAAGGCACACATTACAGTACCTACACCACAGCAGTGTGAATTACAGCAACTTAATTAAAAAAAGCTGTACAGAATACAAAGTTTACTTTTTCACTATTTAAATAATTTTTGCATTAGTTTACATTGTAATTGCAAGTGTCATTACGCTGCAATTAACAACCTGTTTGCATCATTACAAAATTACATTTTAAGAAGTTCATGTAAGTGCTCAGCAGAAAGTCAACTTATAAAATCTCAGTTCAGAAGTATAATTATTGAAATATTTGAAAAATAAAGTCAGCTTGAAGCTTTAATTTAGATGCTCTTTCTGTTCCAGTGATATAAAAAGTTTAAAAAATTCAAAGGTTATTTTAAAGTTCTGAACATGTACTAATGCAAGCTCAAAAAGCAAACAGAAACCAAACTGGTGTGTGATTAGGAATAACTGCAAATCTTTTAGTGGAAAATCCCTGACCATTAACAAGTTTCAGCCCAAATAATAACTGCCTTTATGCAGCCAAACAGCCCATATATTTTCTGAAGAATATCTCATTGATATCAGAGGATTAACAAAGGGAGAAAATTAGTTCTAAGCTATATACATTCATAAATGGATTTTTCAATAGTTAAATATAGATTTACACACTAAGCCATACTGGCTTTTAGATGATACACACCAGGAGAGTACATTGCTTATCTGTCCTAATGTCTATGATAAATTTGACAACTGTGCCATAAATCAAGCTTAAACGGGTGCCATATGCTATGCACATTCCTTAATGAATAGAAGTATAATAGAGAAATTCCCAAGATATGGGCCCCGACGTAATTAAATTATTTTGTAGCCAATTAAGAAAAATAACCCAAATGTGGATATCTACTTTTGCACGTCTTTTACTTCAGAACCTGTCTGTGATAAAATGCCTTAGCCTTATGGCATCATCAAATTTTAACAATTATGGTAATTAAAAATGCAGTCTTACAGTAAGCAAGAGTTATGCCGATATTCCCTTGAATTCTACACTTGAGTATTTCTCACTCAATAGCGTCAAGTTAAAAGAGTCACATTTGTTAAAAAAAATAAATCATTAATTAATTCTCTACAATAGCAGTTGATTTCCATAACACTATTTATGCAAAGAAGGCTTAAGATGGGTTTCCTGAATACTAACAATTTAGTTTAGACTGTCTAAACTCAGTTCTTTAAACATTTTAGTCTGCTAGACACAAAAATACACTGTTGCACTCCAGTTGTGATATCCCTTTTCCCAAGTTGTCCCATGCACATCTCACTGCAAGCAACATCATTATTAAAGCAGAAGTTTCTCTCTGCTACATAAAAGCATATTGCACTTGTAGATACGAAGCACAGCACCCTTACTTAGATTATCACCTTACAACTCTTAGTATACCGTATACCTCTGATTTCATCACTTCAAAAACTCAAGAGAAGCAGATAAAACCACAGCATCAGACTAAACTACACCTTAACTGCTAATTCAAATAAAGTCATTCTCTTCAAATATGCCTAATGTTTACAAATAATTTTGGCTGCTCTTGATCAAGAGACTACAAAGAAACTGATTTACTTTTTTTACGATTGTGCATGAAACTGTTTAATGTTTCCAAGCTAATAAGACTATGCTAAATATCATATTTAAAAAAATATTCTAAGATATAATCTTGTTAGAAGAATAAAGGAAACTG
Organism: Burhinus bistriatus; assembly: GCA_013397275.1. Taxonomy (NCBI): domain Eukaryota; kingdom Metazoa; phylum Chordata; class Aves; order Charadriiformes; family Burhinidae; genus Burhinus; species Burhinus bistriatus. The sequence continues at coordinate 224,716 of VYXH01003067.1, forward strand.
CACAAGTACATTTACAGAGCTGCCTACACTCTTCAAAACAGATTTAAAGTAATTAATACTACAACTCCTAACAGATCAGATTGAAATCAGTATCTGTAAACACTAAAAGCAGCAATAACTGGCTACTGAAGGTGGCAGTAGGACATCTTCAAGTTTCAGCAGTAAAATTTCAAAAATAATCACTAAAGCTAACTCATCTTTATTCACATTTGTCATAAAACTGAAAGGGACTGCTTTTAAAGATAAGAACTGTGAAGTCAAGCCATGTGACATGGTTCATCTTCTGTAGCAGTGCACTGTGACGTTCAAACAGCAGTTAGCAGTTGTAGTTGAGCTGTTATAAATTGCTTCATCAAGTAGTCGAACTGTTAATATCAAAAGTTGTTGTTAAAATAAACTTTGTTAATGATCAAAGTTTACTGAAAGTACAGATTAATAATTAAGACTGCATACACATACACTCATATACTCTGTGTTTCGTAAGAGCAGCGTAGATTCACAGCAGGCAAGAAGAGAAGTAAAAGACAGACCGTGGATGAACAACGAGAGGTAAAAACAGATGTTCATGAAAACGAAAGCTTCAAGTGCTGCTGCTATGACCAGCTTGTTGGCCGGAGTCAGGGTCTGTGAGGCTGGCCCACCTCATCTACCATGTTAAGTATATAAGTGGCAATATCATCTTCTGTAGGCGCATCTGAGACCACCCAAGAATCACTTGCCCCAGTCACTTGCCGACGGCAGACAGGACAGCTTCTGTGACGATCACTCCTGTTAGGACGCCAGAGAAATGAGTATTTTTCATTGATGGTCTCTTCCTGGCCAAAAAAAGCCAAAAGAGCCCCCAAACAAAAAAAACCCCAAACCACCAAACAACCCAGTGAGAACTTCAACAGTGATCAGGTTAACTGGATTAGACCACCTATATATTTTTTGGTTTGTTTAAAAACTTCTTCTTCATGAGGAAGATTGGCCAACAATTCTGAATGTAGCTCCATTCTATAAGTGGTAAATTGAGCATCGTGTTCCTTATAATTAAGTTTTCTCAGGTTAAACAGAATGCACCTAGCTACCAGTCCAGAAAGTTGAAATGGAAATCCACGGTCTAAATTAATTCTTCCTATCTTTAAACACTCAGCTGAGATACTTCAGAAACCATTCCCCATAAGCTTCCTGTATAAAGAGAAAAAAGAACCCTTTTCCTGGGTCATTCAGCCCAGTGAAGCTTAGAATTGGTCCCTCAGGATCCCATCCACCTCCACCGACTAACTCGGGGGTCCCAAACAATTATGTTTCTGAGCTGGGAGCCTCTGTTTTATGTCTAGGTTAAGAAGAGATGAACCTTAAAAATTGAATACCAAAAAAAGAATGGTACAACTGGACCTTAGTTAAGAGTTCAGCTGATTCATTAGCCAAAGTAGAATAGAATTTGCTTTACACCACAGTTGCTAAACTAAGCCCTGTATTGCTGATAGATGTTAAAACATATTCCCAGAAAAGAGAGATGACTAGTTATACTCTAAGATCCCATGATTTTTACTAGTTATTTTCCTTGTGGGAGCATGGTGTTATAAGAGTAACTTCCTTGATAAGCCTTTGAAAAAGCCACAAAACAAATTCTTATGCACAAATTATGTGACTTAAATGTAAAATCATTTGCATTAACTAGTCAAAAAAAGCCTCTAACTGAGAATACCTGTATCATGTAATGCTAGACTGCCAGAACACCTGCCCAATCCTTGTAGGTCTTCTGCACCGTCAGGGAAGAGCTCTGCTCTTCCACAAAGTAATTTTCCTCTCTCAGTTTTCTAACAAGTGGTGTATTAGACAAATGCAGAAGCTGAAAAGCTGTTCAGTTTATTATGAAGCTGAACATATATTGTAAGATACATGTTATACATAAATTTTAAGGTGTTGCTATTGAGAAGAAATCTTTTCCTGGAAAAGTCCAATATATTTAAATTAGTAAACTGTATGCTATTTATTTCAAGTGAACACATAATACATGGAAAAAAATACCTCTGATAGTTATTTCCCAAATAAGTGATAAGACAGTCCAACTTGCCTTCATATTTGCATAGTCTTATAAACTATTGATTTTTTCCTTAAAAAGCTTTTCGTGAGATTTTGTGAAGCATAAGCTGCCAGCATCAGAATATACCATCTTCTCTAGTTTCTGATCAAGAATAATTTAATTTTACAAGGACAGAGATAAGAAATTACAAAACAAATGCTGAAAAGCACTTTTGCATCTGTTTTTCCAAAATGAAATTATTCATAAGATGTTTACGAATCCTGAAATGCTTCTTTCCTTCTGCTGCAGATTGATTTTACTCAAGCTTGTTATGTATCATATGTACATTAGCTTGCAAATGTCTTCAGACATTGAATTATATGGGAACTAAGGAACCTGTCAGACCAAACTGAAACACATCAGATAACCAGCACATACTATAAAATAATTAATATTCTTTAATAGTATTACCATTTATCAATGCATTTCTGGCAGAAACTGTGAGCACACGGCAAGATTAAATCAGCACGCCCATCCATGCAGATGCAACATTCCTCTTCATCTGTCAACTGTTTAACCCTGCAGAAGAGAAGACAGTATTTTCTCCCAGATACCTAATAAGTTTTATATTTATGCCCTAGTAACCACACTAGTTACTACATTTTTCATAATAATTAGTGACGGACAGAAAGAAACACCTGTTCTTATCTGCAAGGAACACGTAATTTTGTGAATGGACTAATTACATCATCCCAGGCTGTGTCAGCAGACATAGCCTCAAGCCACCAACAAACAGCAGTAAATGAACTAAACGAAGTTAAAATATGCATTTATTTTTTGTGTCATGTGCTGCTTTCAGCGTTGCAAAGAGTTATGCAAATCCTTTTTTGTATCAACAAGCAAGTGTAAGCAGTTGTAACTGTTACACATCACATGACTGGGCAAAAGAACAGAAACACTGTTTACATTAAAGGCAGGCGATGAATCTGCCTTCCTTTCACAGGGTCAAGCTGAAGTATTTCACGATGAACTTCGTCAAATTTCTGTGTAGTGGCTTATATCCTAGATAAAAACAGGCATGTCGAGAGGATCACTACTAGAATGCAGGTTCACCAATTTCACATGCCATCAAGAGCTAAACTGCTCATTACATTGAAAAGGCTGGTTTTAGCTTGCAATACACTCCTTCCTCATGATTTCTCCTCCAAGTTAGGACTCTCTCTCAAATTGACTATTACCACAGCTTTTCCAGTTAAGCTGCTAGGTGTTCTTGTTTGGGGAGAGGGGAGTTTAAAAATTACATCATTCCCCAGGACAGACATTTTCATTTTATCTATCTTCATTTTTTTGCCCCAAATAATAGATATGTATATCCAAAGCTCCTAACAGTAGTATCGGTGCAATATATATATTGTACATGATTTCTCAAGTGTGAAAAGTGAGACTTCTCAGCTTTTAGTGCTCTAACTAGACATGTAAAGTTCCCTAATTTTATAGTTGTGGCTCACTTCCAAGACAGCCAAGTAAGTGTTCTGAAATTTTTAGGTTTTCCAAAAGTCCTGATTTGGGAATGCCTTCTGTGACTTGGGGCACAGAGGTAGCATTCTAGAAAGAATGTCATGTCAGGAAAGACAGTCCACTTTAATGGCTATTGACGAGACCGCTTTTGCTTTAGGTATCTTGGGAGCTTGTCAAATACAGAGTAATTTTTTAACTGCACAGATTAGCCAGCTAATGAACAGCACTTAACATGCTGTTGTTTTATTCTTCAATAGGTCCTTGGGGTTTCCTTTTCAATTTGCTTTTTGAGAAATTGCTTTAGAATGCTAGGACATTTTTTTGTAGAATTACAGATGGTAATTTGCATACAGTGAGGACAACAGTATCCGAAAAACCTATCTTTTGATTAGCTCACTATGTTCTTTGGACTTGCTCCCTTTCATTTCCCTTCCCCATGCAACTCTGAGCACTAACCTTTGATAACACTTCAATTTTTGAGATTTGCTGTCGTACATACAAGCAATTATACTTAAAACGGATGCTCTATTTATAAAGTTTCCGGAACCTAAGATTTAGTCATAGGACTAAGTTTCTGAAGAAATGGTAAAATACAAGACTGACACTACAGAACTGCTTTCCTCTTCATTATCAGAAAGCATAAAACATTCATGGATATTTTGGAATGCTCCGAATAGGATGTGGATGTTCTGGAGAAATGGGGTGTTATTCCAGTGGAAGACATTAAGATAAGAAGACGAATGACACAGATAATATTTTCTATTTTTGGACAGTGACAGCTAGCTTTTGCAGAGCTGAAAAATGTCTAAAGGTGAGAAGAATTTAGGCAAATGGGAGGATGTCACAGAAAAACAAAGAAGATTTCCTCGGTGTAAAATACATGAAGGTGCTTCAGCCTGTATCTTCCTTAATGACTTGAAAAACTCGGATAAGATATAAGCTTACTAAACTCCAGCATATTACCAGCGTATTAGAAAAGTATGCTCTATTTTTGTTGTTGTTATTTGTCACTAATACTACCTCAAGCAATGAAGTTTACAAACACGAAGGATGCTCATCACCCTCATCTCAAAGTGTGAAAACTGAGAAAGAAACTCACCTAGGAAACATTGTATCTACTCACTGACTTTAGCAATACATGAAGTTGTTTTGCTAAGCATCTGGGGTTTTTTGTTTGGTTTGTTCGTTTGAAGTAAAAGGGCACGTCCAGATATATGTGTTTTTATGCATAACCATGTATCTTTGAAAAAGAGCAGGAAAAAATGCTTTCCCAAACATGTCCACAATTTGCTACCTAATTCTAGCATTTCAATAACTCAGAACAGCCAATAATTTAAGATTATTTGTTCCCAAACAAGAGAAATAGGAAATTAAATGAAAAGAACACATTCTGCAATCCACTGACTTAGAAAAAACAATGGGCTCTATCTGTAGAATGACAACATAGCTGACCCCTTTCTCACTCTAACAGCTGGACTGTGACATTCTAAAGACAGTTAACTAGCTCAGCAACTTGTTTTGATAAAATACCTGGCTATCAACTCTTCACTGGTTGATATAGAGAATTATACTGCATACTACTTTTTCTTGTAAAACCTCTCTCTACCTCACTTAAAACTGAGTCAGAACTCTGAACTAATTCAGAAAGTTAAAAGTAAGGAATTACTGGTAGAAACACTTCAACACAGGGAAAGGGTGACAAGCTTCTTGCTGTCACATTCAGTTTGAACTGAAGTTATTGCAGGTGTTGACCTCAGTTTTTGCTTTTCCTCTAGTTAACAAAGCAGGATGTCAACATCTGTGAGACAGTTCACATTTTTCCAGTCTTACAAGTTAAATTATTACTATAATTGATGAGTTTCTAGTGGCAACAGATGGGAACCTTCATGTGCCAAAATGTAAAAGAGGAAGAGAAAGTTTCAGTGAAACAATAACAAAATCTGTTTAAACAAACACTGTCAAACCCCCTAGATTTGTAGCTGCAGCTGATTCCATTTCCTCCTGTTTCCTTATTCAGGAGATTCAACATATACCATGTTTATATTATAACTAATCATTAAAACAATTGTTCTGAAGCTAAGGTATTGTAGCACCAGCAGAATTTCACCCAAGTACACCATAGCTCTCTTGGTACAAGAGAAGGTGTGCTATTCATGTTTGTGATGATACAAAGTCTGCATCTGCCAAGAGCATGCAGTTTTGATCACTAGGTGTTTGTAGTTCAGGTTTTACACACAACTTCCAAAAATATTTGTGTTGTAACTGTGGTCAGAAGCTAGAGTATATCAAAATACCTTCCCATCCATAAGCTGGCCTGACAAGATGACACAGACATCAAACTCTCATCAGCTTCTTCAGAAGTACCACTCTGTGCAAGAACTCCTGCTGCTTGACTGGTGATGTCTTTATAAAGTTGAATGAACTGATACAAGTTCAAGATTCTGGAAGCTTCCACGATGCCACTTGTTTTATTTATCTTAAGATATAAGAATTGTTTACAATTACATATCAGATTTTTACTTGACATTGCCTAAAATTCTTTTAATGCACTGCAGTTCTCATAGCCACCTTCCCAAGTGTCCATCACTATGTTAGCAAATTGCAGTCTGCTTCAATAAGAGTTAAGACCTACAAATACAGCCATTTCGTCATGAGGAATACCACAGTTAGGACTACATTTTTAGGGCAAGACCACCACCATCACTACTCTAATGGATTAAGTTGTGAGTAGCGACCTAATGCCTAAAAAATCAGGTTAAACTTAGAACAAAGAACAGAATAATCAGTCATTTCATATTTGAACTTAAAATAGCCTACAATGATGGCTGCCTTAATGAAAACTAAAAGCAAACAGAAAATTACAAACTGTTCATTTCAAACAAAGTTTGAGAGTTGGCTTGATTGAAACTGCATGTTAAGGTTGCTCAGTGGATTCAGGACCATTTGGGGATGTTACTTGATAGGATACAGAGGGAAAAATCTCCTCATCAGAAAGAGCAAACTTAGTAAGTTCTGTCACAGTCTTCAAATTAAGTTAAACACTTAACTTCTAGATTGGTTTTCTAAGGAATCAGAATACATACAGTTACACTAGCTCAACTAATAATGCTTGGAATTGCTGACTGACTTCTACTACTATCAAACTATATAGTTCCGTGTTTGTTGTACTATTTGATTACCACGACTTACCTCACAAATCATCTGAATTCATAACTAATGGGCTGTAAGTGCTTCATTGGAAGATATCATTCTGTTAAACTTAGTTATGAAAATGTTTTTGTTAACCTGCTTTTTGCAGAAACTTAGAACTCAGATTTAATTCAGCCCAAATAGTATCCTTGAATACATCATCTGTATCAAAATATATGTACCAGGTGTTGGATTTTACCAGTAAAAGTGACCATTCTCAAAGATCTATACACAAAACCCCCACGAAATTAAAATTTTCAACGGTCTTACTTTAGTACATATTATCCGGACGACCACCTTCCAGAAAGCAGAAGAATCAGAACCAGGCTGTACTTCAAATAGCAGATGTTTGTCTTGTCCAGATGCCAATTTTGCAGTACTGGAATAAAGAAACATCATTTTACATCATGTGCTAGACATGCAAAGACTGGCAACCTCAGCCACTGTGGTATTACTTATTGTTCACCTATGTGCTCTTTATCCTTAAAGAGATTTTATCAATACTGCCCAGAGACATGAAATTAAAGAGTAATGAACTTAGCATGTCATTAAATATAAAATACAGTCCATTTCACTTTAAATTGCACAGTAAATTTCAGAAAATGATGTGCAAGTCTTTTGATCCAGCATCAGCAAGTGTCCTTTACAGACATATTAATTTATATATACTTTCACTGTTTATTACAGTAATCATACAATCTTGTGGTCCAATCTAAAAAGGTTATCTCCTTACCATGTATGTAAAAAAAAGCATGCGAGTATCAACACATGCAGATGAGGTGTATTTTTGTTAGTATATATTAATAATGAAGCAGTCAGGTGAAAGCTTCAGGTGACCCTGAGATTTTCAGGTTTTTGTATTTGTTTTTAATGGAACACTGACACAAAAATCTATTCCATAAGAATCAGAACAAGCTATGTTACATTCAAGTTGAAATGTAAAGAAATAAAAAAAAAAAAAAAAAAAAACTTGAATAACAATGCTATTTTGGAGCTAATTATACTGAGATATGCTTAGATTCTCAGGCAAAACACAAAGTAATGTTCTTCAAAATCTATTTGTGTGTCTACCCAGAAGACAGCTATCTGTTCTTGAAGGTCGTTCATAAAAGTATGACACCGTACAAGACAATTTCTAAATTGAATACAAATTCACATTATAATTAAATATCAAACACTACCAAAGCCACACACAAAGTCCCTTTTCAGCACGTACACTTCCACTCCATATCATTTTACACCACAAATATTGGGTAAAAATGACAACTCTGCTTTTTTGTTCATTTCTTTTTACTGTCAATGTATGAGTCAAACAAAAGGCAGGCTATGAGAAAATCTTACTTATGCAGCCTTTTGTTTGGGATTATCTCGGTCACTGGTTTCAGATAGTAAGGCACGTCTCATCTTTAATGAGGAACTGCACTGCATGTCCACAGAGGTGGGAGAGAGGATCACAGTTCTGTTTCAGGTACTGCGTTCCTAGTGTAGCTGTACTGTCTTTACAGGGCTCGTATTGCTACTTCCTACCAAAAGCAGAGAGGAAGCAGCAATGCATCTGTAGGTGGCTGGTGGAGGGGCGAAGAGTAAGGGAGACAGGTAACACTAACAAAAAGATACTGCTAAGCATCTACCTGTTTTGAACGTCTAAGAGAGATGCAACACTTGCTGGAGGAAGAGTATTGGAGAAAAGTGAATTTAAGGAGGAGAAATGGCTTTGGTTTTGAAGTATAATTACAACCATTATAGAAATTTTAAGAACTGAAGGAAACATTTCAAAACCAGATGGCCAGTTCTGGCTTAGCCAGCACAGAAGAATATATTGCATACAAGGTCTCTGTAAAACATGAAAAAAAGAAGGAAACAAAGTAAGGCTTACACATCATTAAGTTCAGCTACTCTTCCCAGAAACTCTTCATATGTTAGGAAACCACTTTCTTGAACCAAAGAGGCATGCTTTGCTACTTTTTCTGGCAACTTGTTAATTACAGTTTGTGTGTGGTTTGAAATTTGTTGACCCATGGTGAAGTTCTTCACCTCAGTTCCGTAGAAAGAAGTTCTCATTCACTTGTAGAGTCTCTGCTAAAAATATTTGAGAGTTACATTTGTGTGTTTGATGAATGGTTACTCCCTCATTTTCTTTTAGTGTAAGAGTTTAGCTGCCCACTAACCAGTCTAATTATTCTACCGTAACACAACTTGAACAGTCAAATCAGAAACAAAGCAGAACACTTAGAAAAGACTGGAATGTAGCAGTAACAACTTATGAAAAATGTATTATTTTGCTTACAGCAATACTTATATTAATAACAGTGATAATTTTTCAGGCAGATTTTTCAGCAACTCCAGCACACACATATAAATACATCCAATGGAATGGAAAAGAAAACCTAAGATGACAAAGGTAATTTATGACAATCTTTGTTTTTCCTAAATATTTGTCCATGTGAAAGTCAGAATGTCTACAAATAAGCATATTAATGTATGTCTATACACAGACATATTAGGAATTAGCTTTCTTGCATCAGACTGACATTAGCAGATCAAAAGAACTCCCACAGCATTCTTAAACTGTTAAGCCAAGAAATCCACATCAGTATAAACCAATTTAGAAATCTCCCTATCTGCACAAAACACTAAACTTTAGGATGTGTTACAGAACTGACTTGCTCAAGCCTCTCCAGCTTCAACTTACTTCACCTTTCCTTTGCATTCGTATCTTTTTCTCCAAAAGGGAAGAATCTACCCTAAGGATCTACTCTATACGTTCTGATTCTACCCTACGCCTGTGGCTTCTGATTCTGAGTCTTTATCCATTTCCTCCCCTTAATCCCTCTCATTTGACATTCCCCCCCAGTTTTTCTTTGCTCTATGTCTTGAAATAGCAGAGGCACACAAATTAATTCTATCTGTACAGGGTTTGTCACGTGTAACACAAACCAGTAGTCTCGCACCCTTTTAAGACTTCTACAGATAGAGGTCTGCAACAGCAAGCTAACTGCAGAATATCAACCTTAACTTCATGTAATAATCTGAATCTAGGTGCATTACAAACACCTTATGAGAGACATCACAGAAAAACAGAACTTCATCCTGCATGTACATATAGCTGCATTTGGGCATAGAACTGCCCAGAAACATGGTCTACAGCTGTCACGATCTTGCCACTGTGTAAGAAAAACACAGCGCACATCAAGCGAGCTCATATCAGAGCATTCGAACTCTTCCGGTATTTCACACAAGAGAATAAACTTCCAATTCATTGTTTGACTTTCAACCAATTTCTATTCTCTGACAGATGTATTCCCACTCAAGTCACTTTTCTCCTTCCAAATTACCCTCCGATCACCTCCTCTCCCGCTCTCTAGACCTCGCGTTGGTGAGCACAGGCCCCAGAAGATACCCTTGAAGCGCAAACTCCCCGCAGCACAACCTTTCACCCTTCAAATACCGCTCATCCCGTATCTTCCAGTTTTGGTGTGCTCCCTCTAGCCGAAATGCAGCCTTCCTGAGGGAGCAGGTGCCTCAGGGTGTGAGCCTACTGAACTAATAAGGTAAGATCGTCCCATAGGGAAGTTTGGACAAAAAAAGCAACATTGCAACGATGTTTGCAGAAGCGTTTCCTTTCGTACATTCTTTACGATCAGAAAGACACAGCTAGACCGGGTGTACCACGAGCCTTCTCCTCTCCCAGCCCCTCCGAAACGAGCCGAGGAGGCGCAGCGCGCCGCCGCCAGCCCCTACGGGCCGGGGCACAGCAACGGCTACTTGCACTCGACCGTTTAACCGTACTCAACGGTCGGGCTCGAGACAGGCCGCGCGCACAAACCCGGCTGCGTCACGCCCGCACCGCCCGGCGCGGGGGGGTGGGGCGGGGCGCGGTTCGCTCCCCCCGCCGCTCCCCGTGGCC
>VYXH01003067.1:235380-282776 GCA_013397275.1 Burhinus bistriatus
CCCGCCGGAACATCCTTTCTGTCCTGCAGTAGGAACGGTGTAAGGAGCTGTTTTCTTTTAAGACAAATCCTGTAATAGCTTGGATGACCAAAATGGGGTAGCTTTTCCGCAGACGGGCCTTGCTGCGCCGTCAGCAGGTGCCCACTCAATGCTGCACGGCTGAGTTCCCAGCGTCTGAAGGGACGTAAGACGACCTGTACTACTCTCTCTTTTCTGTTAGCTCCAATAAATAGCAATTTAAATGATACTGAAGGGAGTCTGAGTGCCTGCCTTGGTGGGATCATCGCAGGCCAGCAACTGCTGGTGCAAAACACCCCCCCACCACCACCCCGCCCCGCACGCAGGNCCCCACCACCACCCTGCCGTGGCAGCAGGGGGGGGGAAGAGAGCCCCTGGGTCTGGTGTGCGTGGAGGATGTGGGAGCTGGATGTGTGCGGCAAAGGCCAATGCTCACTGACCCTTTTACAAAAACCCCCACACCCATAAACGATAGCAAGCCGTTTAGGAACAGAAATTGCAGAACATCCTCTAGGTCATCCGCATCCTGACGCTTCAAGGTTTAATTCTAGAGGTTTGGTTTTGTTTTGTTTTTTAATTTAAAGAGGAGAAAAGGAGTAGTACTTCCCCTTCCTGCCTGCTTCTGTTCACACATAGGCACGCGTACTTCCCATGATAAAAGCACCCCTGTATTCCAGACAGGGATTGGGCTGGACTGGGAACCTCGCTGTATTTCCTGCAGGCCAGCCACCCCTTTTGCCTAAGGTCAGCAAACATCTGTAGGCTCAGTGTGGGAATCCGAGTAGTGTTACTGTCAAAGGACTAATACAAACTGTGATCTCCTGCTATGCGGGATGAATTATTTGTCCAAGATACTTGAGCATAATGCAATTTCTGAGACATCAAGGAACTTCATAGCTGTTGAGAACGTCTCATTAAAAAAAGCATGACACTTGAGAAAAGTCAGAAACATAATGAAGAATTTGTCTTAATTTTCTGCTGCTACCAGTTAAGGGTTTGGGTTTTTGACACTTTATGCCTAGAACTTCGTTTCCTGTTTGCTTTGTAGTGGTACATCCCATGTAATTCTATTAGACAATGAGCAAGAACATTTTGTACTTTCTAATTCGAATGTGAATGAGTAGTACTCATTATATACAGGCGCTATCAAACACAGTACTTGTTGATTAGTACTTATAGCTAGCTTTTACTATATACAGAGCAGTGTAATAGGTTCCTTTTAGCCTTTGTAGTGAGGGGCAGATCAAACCATGTGCATTGGCCAGGTGTCAGTGTGAAGGTCAGGATGAAAGCTACCCGAGTTTTTAAGACACATCATAAGACATTTATAGGTTAAGCCACTATCTTCTTATATCAGTTAGTATAGATTTTTTAGAAAGTAAACACTTCAGGGGGAAAAAAGCCCTTACTTAGATCTAAAACAGAAGCATCAAACTTCCAGGTGGAGTGGAACTACAGAACAGTTTTCCCAATTTCCTTAGGTGTGAATGAGACAATCTGAGAGAAAAGGAAGTTGATACCTGTGGAATAGATGTAATATTGGTAGGAGAGTAAGAGAAGTGATAGAGAATTCTGTCTTGGTGGTGGGGAAAAGAATAGAGAAACAGGTAATTTCTAAAAAAAACATGGAAAAGAGAGGCAGAAGGGAAATTATAATATGTTACAAAAAAGTCCAAAATTACCTAGAATCCACTAGTGTTGCCTGTGTCCTTAAGCCCGTTTGCTGTTCTGATTCCATCATGACAAGTGTTGGCTGTGGCCTTTCCTGATGGCCTTGTTTCTGCTGTCTACGCTCACTGCTCACACGGCATAGAGCATTTTCATTCAGGTTGCCAAGAGAGATACACAGCATTACTGTAATATTTTGCAAAGAGAGGAATTACTTAACTGCGTGGGAAGGCTTTATCTAGTACTTTCCTCTTTTGCATATTTTTCTGCTGAAATCCTGTTGATGGACATCTGAAGTTAGCAGTATTGAATCACAGTCTTTCTGTAGTAGTATAGCTTTAATGGTAGTAGTGGACTGCGTATCAACACAGTCCAGACTCTTCGAGCCATTAAATATTTCTAAGCTATCCAAAAAATAAAAAATAATAAAAAAAATTAAAAAAAAAAGAGAGAGAGAAAACAAGAAACAACACAGGGAATCTCTAAGTATGCTATTAGCAATACACTATAACTCACTGTCTAGTAGAATATATAACCACTGGGCAATTTTAAAATTTCTGTGAATCAAAAATATGAAAGTTCATAACCCAGTATCCTACACTGTAGAAAACACAACATAGATGAGCAGTTCTATTGCTATTTCATTTAAGACTATGTTTTTCAAGCTACTTGATCTAAAAAGAAACTTCCTTTGCCATAATAACTTCCTTCACATATAAAAATAAGTTATCCAAACCATTTATTCAAGAATATATTTGATAAATTGCTAGTGTTGTTCTTTTATAACAACTAATTACTTCTGTAAGATTAACGTTGTATGAGCTCTTTTTACTGTGAGACAGTTTTAATGGGAATAAATTGTCCAGACAAACATATATACCATACTTTATTTTTTATGAAGTACTGTAAACATCCCATACCACTTGAGATCTTTATTATGAAAGCCACACTTAAATGCACGCAAAAGATCTTAAATATAACTGTTGAGATACAGTTCAAGGGTTTTTTCCCCCCCTGCCAAATAGCTGATGCAGAATGATAGAGATTTTAATAAATAAAACAGTAAATTATGATATGATAAAAATATCTAAGAAAGTTATTCATTGCTGCACATATATAAACATCAGCATCTTTGTACCCTTCCGTGGGTATTTGAATGACAGTGGGTCGAGCCTTTGATTTTTTACTCACTTGTAAACGGACTTATTTCTTGTTTGTAAACAGACCTTTTTAAAACAGTATGCAACTACTTAATGGAAATAAGCTAATCTACATGAGGAAGAGCTACAGTATCTTCTTTTTATTTTAGACATTAAATTAGCAGATGTCCTCCAGCCAGATGAAAAAAACCCTTTTCATTATATATTGATCTGAATTCCGTGCAAATAGTTAACACACTGCATGTCATTCATAGCATATTCCTAATTACTTCTTTATTAAAGATGAGAAATGAGCTGTAATACGGATTTTTTATTTATTTCAAGTAAATAAGATACCATGTTCTTCTGCAAGAGCATTTATAGCTAAAGATGTAATTATTAAAAAACCAAGTTTTCTTATGTTAAGATAGAGAAAATATTCATTCATGAGTATTTACCATCACCCATGTTTAAAAGCATTGCTAAGTTCTGTGTTCTTAGTTTTATATTTCTATTAAGAAGTGTACGTGCTTCCCGTTAAACTTCTGCTTCTAGACATTTTACTGTGGCCTCAGGCTTGCTTTTAGACTCTTCTACCTTTGTTCCATTATTCTTTGTTTCCTTCTCAGGTGTCTTATCATTTGACTTAGTCTCTTTGAGAGCAGTAGTTTCAACCATTTCTTTTTGCTGATTCTTGTTTGAAAATGGGAAGGTTTTCTTGTACCTTTAAATAGAAAAAAGGATAGTAAAGCAGAAACACTGACATAGTTTGGTAGTATCACTCAAGAAATAAAGTGAAAAATATCTAGAATTAACTTTCTTTTCCATACTCAAGCAAAAGTCTCACACAGAATAGTGGCATGCTAGATCATTGTGCTTCTTCAAGCAGTGTGCTTTTTAAAGAAATATTTTTGTATTTTTTTAAAAAACAGGCTGTGTATTCAGGATTTGTGGTACATTAAGATAAAGCTATCTGGGCTAGGATGTGAGAAAAGCACACAACTTTTTGATACAATTTAATGATGCACTGTGTTGAAGATCTTTATGCATGATAAATGAGCTCAACAATTATTTTTTTCTGAACACAATCATAGTCCAAGGAGAAAAACGTTTTACCTTGAGTCTGACATAGAAAGAAACAAGAATAAAACTGCATAAACAGGCTTATATACAAACAGATGCACGTTTCAGTCCTGCTCTTCTGGCACACTTGGAAATGTTTCACACTAGGCATGATTGACTAATCCAAAATAGGCCGTATTTGTCCTTGGTTCCTTTTCTAAAGCAGGGAATGGCAACAGCAACAACAAAGTTTATCTGCATAACAACAGGGTTTAAGAGTTTGTTCTCTGTGCTACACTGTTATCTCATTATCATTACTTCTCTGCTCTTTAGCTGTATATTTAAAATATTCACTGGTTGTACTCCAGGAGTTCACTCAGTCCAAAAGAAAAAAAAACAAAAAAACAAAAACCCCAAACTTACTTTTTGATATAGCAGACCGCTAGAACAACTGAAACAATGAAGAAGATGATTGCCAGTACAAGAAGTGCAGTGGGGATACCTAGAGATAAAAATGAGGTAAGCATAGAGTTTTCATATATGCATAATTCTGACTTTCTAAAGGCTCATGCGCATAAATCCAGATTCTTCTTACAACGGCCTAGTGTAAGAGGTAAATACACATCAACTCAAGAATAGAGGTATTAGGAATCCCAAAAGGTTAGTAACTCCTTGCTCATTCTTTCAAGAGAGACTAAAACAGGTATATAGTCAATCCCTGACAGATGTTTGTCTAATCTGCTCATTGGAGGCACATGGAAAATAAGGAGGTGATTGGTGGCAGCCAACACGGCTTCACTAAGGGCAAATTGTGCCTGACAAAGTTGGTGGCCTTCTACGACGAGGTTACAGCCTAGGTGGATAAGGGGAGAGCAACAGATGTCATCTACCTGGACTTGTGCAAGGCATTTGACACTGTCCCACATGACATCCTGGTCTCTAAATTGGAGAGACATGGATTTGATGGATGGACCACTCGGTGAATAAGGAATTGGCTGGATGGCCACATTCAAAGAGTTGTGGTCAATGGGTGTGTCCAAGTGGCGTGCAGTGACAAGTGGTGTTCCTCAGGGGTCGGTACTGGGACCAGTACTATTTAACATCTTTGTTGGCGACATGGAGGTAGGGACTGAGTACACCCTCAGCAAGTTTGCCAATGACACCAAGCTGTGTGAAGCGGTTGACACGCTGGAGGGAAGGGATGCCATCCAGAGGGACCTGGACNTGGAGAGGGACTTTTTACAAGGGCATGTAGTGACAGGACCAAGGAGTGATGGCTTCAAACTGGAAGAGGGGAGATTTAAATTAGATGTCAGGAAGAAATTTTTCACTAGTGAGGCACTGGAACAGATTGCCCAGGGAAGCTGTGGAGGCCCCATCCCTGGAAGTGTTCAGGGCCAGGCTGGATGAGGCTTTGAGCAATCTGGTCTAGTAGGAGGTGTCCTTGGTGATGGTGAGGGGGTTGGAACTAGATGATCTTTAAGGTCCCTTCCAACCTAAACCATTCTATGATTCTATGATTTTTACAACCTGTCTAGAGAACACATTTTGCCCCAAATCACATTAACCAGAATGAACTTACACAATTTCATATTAAAATATTATCAAAAAGTATAAAATAAGATCTTCTACTTAAAAACTATTTTAAAATCCTCTGCCTTATAAGCTTTGCTTTTGCAAAACTGTAATACTCCTATTCTGCCTCCAGGTTCAGCTATATCAAAATGGATGCTGGAGTAGCAAACAAAAATAGCAGTAAAAAGTTTTACTACTAACATCTACGTAACTAGCTCTTCTGATCAAATAGCTACCATATATGGCCTTTACCTCCAAAGATAATGGCATCGTTCTTAAAGGTGGCATGGGAAGTGTAGTTAGGAGAGTCAATCGGTGAGTATTCCTCTGGCATTTTTGTAGTAGTCCCCTCTGTTGGTAATATAGTTTCAGTTATACATATTACACGAAACTTAATATTTTTCAGGAATTGTCCTGACTCAGTCACATTGGGCACTGCTGTGATGTTCTCAGTCAAATCAGAGCCTGAATATGCAGTTAAGTCCGTTGGTGCACTTGATGAAGGTAGTGTGGTTGTAGTTGGATCTGGTTTACATGAATTAATGTGAACATCTGCAGCAGGGAAAGGAAATACATTAAGAGTTGTGTTGGATGTTAGTTTTGTACTTACTGTACACATGTTTATTGAAATTGTTCCTCAGTCATTCCCTTCTGGAAATTATTATTTGTTTATTCACAAAAGCCTTACCCAAATCAGGCATGCCTATTTCAAACATGTGGCTACAACCCCGATTATGCATCTTTTATCATCACTCACATAGTTAAACACCTTTTTGAGCAGGTGTGGTGCTCATTTTATAATTGCATACCAATGACAAGCTTCCTCCTGAAAAGTACTTAGAATACTAATGCATATAAAAAACAATAATATGGCCTTCTGCAGAGCAGGTGACTTAACTGCAGATCCAAGATTAAAAAATATTTCTATGACATCATGTATATGTTCAAAACATATGCCGGCACCATTGATACTTGGAACACTACTTTGATTTCCTGGAAACAAAAGTAGCCCATAAAACTTTCAGGTAAACCTGGCACCAGTTTCCAATAAGGTGACATGATTCTAATGGGGGCTAAAAAGAAACAAACTTGAGGCACACTCAGAAATTAAGTCATTTAAATGATGTGAATGTTGTTTATCTAAAAATGTGGGTGCAAGTGGACTTATATATGTAAATAGAAAAGCTGAGTTCTGAATCAGGCTCATGTGAAAATTCTTCTTTTCTAGTGAAGTTCTATACTTTATAAAGCTATAAAAATTTCTCTAAAGTAACAAGCAGCTTACAACATAAATAACGGGGAAACGACGTATGTACTGTTCTCCAAATGAATCCCCATGGGAAGTCTGATGACGCAGTTACATTCACAGAATAAAAAGCTAAATGGTGGGGGCTTTTTACTTTTTCCATTACAGTTTTCAAGTGATTTTGGCATTTCTTTGGCACAAAGAAAATTGACAGAATGAGCTTTTGCCAACTATTTTGGGTAAGAAATGCCTAGAACAGGCAACAGTTTGGCAATTAAGAAAAAGAAATGCAGAATCATCCCAAAGTTAAATATACATTAAGTTTATTTTCTAACCATTCCGCAAGCTTAACTTTCTTCACATACTGTAACAGTATAATTTTTTTGAATTAAAGCTAAACAAAGCAAGTAATTTGGAATTAGTTGCTACCTCCTTAGCATTACCCAACCCACCCAACATTTTTGCTGCAGAATGACACATATTTCATGCACTGAAACACCATGTTGCATAGGAACAGAAGAAATAACAGTACCAACAGGAGTAGCTTCTTTTAGAGCATGTTGCCTGCGTACTAATTCACCTATGCATTCATCAATAAAAGCTATGGACTATAGAGAAAAACTAATTTAGCCCAATGATGTAATTTTTAACTACAGGTTAGGTGATAAGTCAATTTTTAACGGTGCTTTCTCTCTGCAGTGCTTTCTTAACAGCAGTCAGATACTTTGTAAGCTGACTACTTATATTACCTACCCTCTCTCACTAAAATGGCACAGGATCATGAACAAAGTCCCACTGGTGAAGGCACAGCCTTCTCCTTAACAGCTTTATCCTCAGTCTCTTTGTAAGCTCTAATGTTCACAGACACCAGACATGGTCTTAGGTCTTTACGTCTTTGCATGGGCATATCTTGCGTATCTGTCTTTCTCCTGCTCTTTCCAACCCTTGTTCACACACCTTTCCTGAAAAATTTCAAGATTTTGTACATAATCTCTTGCTCTTGTTATCTAAAACTCATTGGCAAGGTAGAGGGATTGATTAGAAATAATTTATTGATCCTGTATATGGTCTAATTATTGGGATGGTTGTTACATAATAACCATAGATATGGGACACTAGCAGGAACACAATGTCTCGAGTTAAATACTTATTTTTAGTTAATACCACAGAAGTCATTAAGAAACAATATTGATCTATCTAATTTATATCAAGGCCCAAGTTCCACTGTTGTATCTTCAATCTGGGAATAGACAGTCAAGAATGAGGGGAAGGACAGGTCTTTCGACACATAGGATGACACACATTAAATGAAGCTGTTTGATTTTACTTACAATAGATTGGGAATCTAGTTAATTTGATGGTTTCTCATCTGTTCTAGCTTATATTTTAATTTAGTTTAATGGATACATTTTCTTTTATCAAAAAACAATCAACTTTTCCTGAAGTACCCCACTCTTGGTCTTTTTGCAAGAAAATACACACCACACACAGACACCCTGGGTAAAGATTCAATTCACTGTATTTCAAATTAATGTACCTAAATAACCAAAGCATATTAAGAGCATTGTGTCGACATTACAGAATGGTAAAAGCAACTATTCTTCAAGAGCTTTCATGGCAGCACCAAATTATTAATTCAGATTATCTGAATTGACCTTTTCTATTTCTTGGAAGCTTTTTTCCCCTACAGCTTTTTTCCCTAAGTACAGCTTGACAAGATTTAAGACTGGGGGGGAAAGGGCCAAAAAATTACAAGAACTCACTCATGATTTTTTCATGCAGATATAAAAAAAAAATCATAAAAACCAAACAAAACCACAGAAAATGCGGTTGTCATGCTTACATACCTGAGGAATTGAAGCAGTAAACCTTAAATGTTTTAAACGGTTCAGCATGCCATAGCACTAGTCCAACGTTGCCCTTACCACATTTCTTGTTGGATGTTATCCGAGGAATGACAACCAAGCCATCTTTCACCCATCCATAGCTACAATAAAAAGCATCAGTCCTTTTAATATTAAATTTATCACAAGCCTCAGATGTGTATAAAGGCTTTCACTAAAGGTAATGAGACACCAACTGATGTCGTATACCTGCACGTTTCAAAGCCATGTTTCAAAGCCTTTTCAACTTGGTCTTTACTTGCCAATTGTAGATTCAGTTGATTACATGCATTACTTGCTTCTGAGAAATTCACTTTCTCCTCAAGATAAATTCCTACACCTGTGATCCTGCAAGGTGAAAGAATGGAACCTGTAATTTAGACATAAATATTCAAGGTTAGTATTTGAATATTAACATTTAATCCTCATGAAGAATTTAAGATCACGTTCAACCGAACTGAATATTGTAAAAAGTTTCTAGCTTGAGGATAGTAGAAAACTAATTTCTAGCAAAAAAACCCCAAACTTTAAAAATAGAACACAATAGTCTAGAATTTCAAGAAGTTTGGCTGTTATTAGACTAAATGCATATACAGTTGGCATTTGAGTCATTACCTGGAGTCAGTTTCTTACTAAAGGCACTCTTATTTTTTGTACTTATTCATGCAAAATGGGAAGAGAAATCAGACAGGGGTTTTTTTCCTTTTTTTTTTAAATTAAAATCATGAAACAGTTGCACTGAGCCACTGATTCTGTCAGTACACCACTGTTACCAATATGAGTTCTATCAAAGATATTATGCATAATTTTTCATGGAATTAATATACCAATAAGAAAATACACCTATGAATATTTCATCATTCCTTATGTTCCTTATTTCTCCTAAACTTATCATTTTTTTCTTTTTTTTTCTAGCTTAGCATGATGATTCCACCCCCCAGCCACTGTCAAGTGTTCAATTTACTGAGTGCTTCACAGGCAGCAGGAAAAGAAGGGATAGGCCAGGTGAATTTATGACGCTTTTCCCCATTCCTCCTGCATAGGCAGTTAATCCAGCATTTTTAGATAGCCACAGCTATCTAAATGTGCACCAGGAAATGCATAGCTTAGGTTTGATTACACCTGTTCTACTTTCTCAGTCTCTGTTAAGGACATAGGAAAGAATTTAGGATTTGACACAAGCAAGGAAAAAAGATATTACTCTTTTGCCTCCATATTTCAGAGGAAGCATATACTGGAAAACAGATTTTTTCTTTTTGAATTACACACAGTAATTGCCATATTAAATGAAACATTTCAACATTTAATTGCAAACATTTCATATAACCAACAGCCACAGGTGTTACTTCCTTGCTCAATACATTTTTCAAACTGTGTGCTCACCAGGTATGTAATCTAATGAATACTTCATAAAATCTATGCATCAGAATACAGGCAATCCACAAACTCTCAAGGCAGGATGAAGTGATGCCTGCAGAGCCACCACCTGACTTCTTAGCAACAGAGGTTAAATTGAATTTTATGAATGAAAAGATAGAACTAGCAGCCAAGCCACGACCATGATAAGAAGCAGATAAAAAGATGTTCAAGCTTGTGTGGAGTGCTAAAAGAAAGGCAGGCTTTTCACTCATGCTCCCACTGGGTGTGGTGGGGTTGGAAATGGCTTCTGGTAAAAAATGTATCTCTGCTGTCCTTACACTTAGTTTAATTGGACTGAAATGTTTGGTAGAGCAATCATTGAATTAGGTGGTTTTATCTCAGCAGTGGAGGCTGTGGCCTCCCATTAACGCTTCCTGGCATGGTGTAGACCCAGTCACATAGCAGGTGAGCCACTGAACACTTGAGTAGTCCCCACAGCCAAGTCATGGCTGCATCCAGCCCTGACTTGAACATAAGACAAGCCCAAATATATTGCAAGAGGATGCAGAGAAGCCCTGTTGCTCAGTGAAGATGTATGTGTAGGTATCAAGGACCTCAAGTCTATCCAAGTAGTCCCAGTGTGAAGATGATTCACACCGTCGTATTTTTTCCTTTCAGCCAGCCTGTCTTCATGAATGTCCTCTTGTATGTCTTCATTTTCACGAAAGTCATTCTGTGTCAGAGAGGTCAAATGCTGGAACAGGCTTCCTAGAGAGGTGATTGATGCTCCAAGCCTGCCAGTGTTTAAGAGGCATTTGGACAATGCCCTTAACAACATGCTTTAACTTGGCCAGTCCTGAACTGGTCAGGCAGTTGGACTAGATGGCTGTTGTAGATCCAACTGAAATAGTCTAGTCTAGTCTAGTCTATGTGTTCCAGTGTAAAGTTTTCTTGATTCCTTTTTGCTAACAGGCAACTCTCCGGGTCCTCTTGAGAATCATTTCTGGTTTCCTGAATAAATCCCTGTCTCAGCTGCTGAGGCACATTCCACAACTCCTCTTTCTTAGCTTTCAAGACCCCACTCCTCCTCTGGAGTTTATGCCTAATTCCTTTCTCCTCTTACTACTTTTTATGCTCAGACTTCACTCTTACTCTTATTGCTTACTTAGTCAATTATTTTCCTATCTTTTGATTTGAGCTAATATAACTTTTAAAAAATGTAACGTTGAGAATGAAAGTTTCTCAGTGACCAACTTTACAAATTTCAAATAAAGCTAGCAGCTGACTGAATGGAATTTCCTAAAACCTTAGAAAGTTGCCTAGATACTTGTAAACTGTTACATTCTTTAGTCATTCAATTACAGGACAAATATTTTTACATGAGAATTGCATGATAGATACATAGCATAATATAAAAATTCACTACCAGAAAATTAAATCTTAAGTGATAAGAGAAGTGACTGTAGGACATTGACCAAAGTTGTACCTTAGAATTTGCTAAGCCTTTTAAAATAAAATGGTGAAGTAAAATAAATGTTTTGGAAAATGTATCGGCTTCAATCTAAATTCCAGATGGTTTTACAGTGTGAGGAGGAAATCCAGAAAGAGAACAGTAGCCTTTTCAAGTTTTTTCATCATTTCTTAAATCACCTCTGAACTCTGTTGCACCAAGCCTTCACTCTGATTTATTAGAGTTTCCTTTCACTGCTGTTGTCAGGCAACAGCAAGAACGAGGCTGTTCCACAAGGAAAGAGGAGCCAGGAGCTAAGGGTAACCACAGCACAGGCAGGACAGTGCCCTCACCAACCAGGGCACAATCCTAGAGTACCTCAACAAGATGACAGTGGTGACAGTGGCAGGTTTCACTGGCAGCCCCAGAGAGAGCAAGACAATGAGTCAGATGCAGGGTTCATCTAGGAAGTCCATTTGGGAACAGCAGAAGATGGTGCTATCTATAACACATGCCTAAAGTCCATCTTGGAGACAAGGCTACCTACAACCTAAGTTCAGGGTCCATCTGTGAAGCCCAGTCAGTAAGACACTACAGGAGGGGACAGGGCATACTACCACACAGGTTGAAGATGCAGCTGGAGATCAGCCCTGAGCTTAACTGGAGCTCTTGGACCAATGAGCAAAGGGTGCATGAGTAGGTACCCCAAGGGAGGCTTGGAGGGGAACTAAGTGGGGTCCTAGCAGCTGGAAGGAATAGTCTTAAAACTCAAGCTCTCCATCTCCCCAGTGAAAATTCAGTGGTCAGTGGTTGGGATTGCTACTGTTGTTAAGTACTCCAATCCTGTGGAATTTCAACAGGACTTGAGTTGAGCCTCTAATTCACTCCGTCCAGGTTTCCTTCAGAAGCCTTTCAGCAGATAAGAAAATCAATTGCCTGCAACAATGGTGTATGTTCTTTTATATAGGTAGAGCAAGCATTTAGTCCTTGCAAATCACAGTGAAACATCTGGAAACTTTTGAAACATATTGAGGATCTGCAGATATCCTAGTAGCTACTGTAGTTAGAATAGACTGCATGAAGTTGATAACGGAATTTGAAGAAGACATTCAAATTTCACTAACGTATAGGAGAAAGGGGTATTATATGACCCTGACTGAAAAAATAGGTTCATATAATACTGTTAGAGGGAGGAGGGTCATCTAAGAACTGTGTGATAAATTTGATGTTAGCAATTCCCTATGTTAATTTTTTCAAACAGATAGTTTATACAAGATAGGAACTTTTGCACTCTATTAACCGGAGGCAGGCATGACTACCCTGGAGATGAACTGGAAGATCCCTGCCACACATTTCCTTCAATGTTGCAAATGAAGACAGTGTCAGGATATTGCCGAATCAGAGCAAAACACTTTGCATTAAAGATAGCATTTTCTCAGACACACAGAACTGGTTTCATGCATGTTTTGCTCTCTGAGGACAGTACAAAACTGTTTGCTGTGGTATTTTAAGTAGTACAAAATAATATCACATTTCAATAGATCTGAACTTAATTCTAACTGCAATAGCAAATCTTTAAAACAAGCAGTTCTGTAGCATTTAGGCAGTAATTAAATTAGACTAACAATGAAATTTACAGTTACAGCCAGAAACACATTTAGACACACTTCCTTCCCCCTATTTTTGTTTTGCAAATCTAGCTACTTTTTTCAAGTACTTTACTGTTCAACTAGGAGACTTTAAAAAGTGGAAGTTTACATACCTGTTATAAAGTAACTTTGAGCCATGAATGTCATAACCCAGATGAAAAGCACTGCTGAGGTAACTCCAAAATAAGTTGCCATCGTCACCAACTTGGAAAATTAAGACATTCAAGATGATTTATCTCCTCTGCTAAGAAAAGTCAAGGTATTGGATACTGTCAGACCACCTTTGAGATGACTTCTTGAAAGTAACTTCAGCTGTCACTGCGCTGCTTCATAGAAAGAATGTCAGGGCAAATGTGTTGACTGTCCCACTCAAAGGTGAGGTCACTGACTGGAAATCCCGAATCACCCTTTACACTTTCTTTCATGTGGGGCTTGCTGGAAAATTTAACTACTGCTGACTCAACAAACACAGCTGAGGAAGGGAGATAAGACTGTTAGACTGCTAAGTCAGTAAACACTTTGAAAGAAGTTTTTCTTTTGCTATTTTTTCCTGTTTTACTGATTAACACCTCATTGCTCATGTTGTCTATTCATCTGGTAAATAAAAGGAATTCTCTATTGTATCACAGCAGGCCAGGCAGGATTTTTCTTTTGGAATTGGAAGAGCATCCATTCCCCACTATCCTATTTGTCTTGATTTGTCTTTTACTTTCCTTTGCCTTAGAGTTCCAGTGCAAAAATAGGTACCATAACCCAGAGATAATGTGATACCTACTTTTGAACAGATTTGGAGAGATGCTAGCGTAAATGGGATTCCTTGTGAGACTGTAGGGACAGAGGTAGGAGCCAGTCCCTTCACTGCTGCCTTTTGTGAAGTTCCAACAAACAGTGACTCCAATAGACTGATACAAAACACAGGTGATCCTCATGGCCATAACTTAGAAAACCTTCAGGAAGTCTTAGCAAAGAAATTATTTTTTTGCAGAGATTCCAACAAACATAGAGCAGGAATGGAGTTCAAGAGATCAGCTAGTTCCCTTTAGTGTCAGTAGGATCAGCTGTATTTATATTATTCCTGACAGATGTTTGTCTAACCTATTCTTAAAGATTTCCAGTGACAAATTCTTAACATTTCCTCAAACGCTCTATTCCAGTGCTTCACTGTCCTTTACTGTTAAAAGGTATTCCCTAGCCTAAACTGACTTACCCATACTGTGGTGTAAACCTATCACTTCTTTTCCTGTTGGAAATGGACATGGAAAAGAGTTTATTCCCTTACATTTTGCAACATTCTCATGTATTTAAAGTTATGCCTTTGCATTGTGATTCAGTAAACTTTCAGATGTCCTGTATCCCCAGGCTGTTTTCAAGGTCCTGTAAACACAAGTGTAACAGTAGCTACCTCTTTAAACTGTGGTTTGCATTGTAGAAAGTTCCCACTTAATATATTAAGATAGTATTAACTTTTATTTGGCCACAGGCCAAATTTCTTACAGCAGCATATAATACGGCTATGGGTATACTATAACATGGACAGGCATCTACAGGGCCAAGTGGAGAATGCTGTGGGCTAATGAAATGATGCCTTCGTCAGCAATAAAGAAATGAAAATTGGGTTGAGTTTGGGCCATGGTTTGGAACTGAATGTTGGTAAAGCTCCTTGAGATCTTAAGACAAATTTCTTGTTCCAATTTCTATTTGCTCCTTTATCGTGTTATACTTACCTGGCTCTACAAAGTGATGGCAATCTGAAATATTGTAATCAGACTTACTCTCACTGAAGCAAGTTCTAAGTGGATTCACTTGCATTTACAATGTAGGAGCAGAAACTAATAGTTATTCTGTAGCTCTCATGGACTAGTAAATTGTGGCTGTAAAACACCGAGAACATTAAACAAAATCTTACCATCTCCATGCTTACCTTGAACTGCTAAGTATTTCCTACCATGAAAATTAACCAAAAGCTGGGTTTCTAACATTTTTAAATTGCATGCTAATTGTTCTTCCAAGTTTTAACACTTTGTGCTTATTATCCTCACTGTGGGAAAGTTCCTTTGGTCAAACTCTGTCCATGCTATTCGTGTTTAGTAGGATTTTTAGCTGGAAAAATGTGATAAACACCTTTGTAACACCAAACAAAAAATAAGCTCCTTCACATGGTTTTTGTAAGACCAAACTATAGATTAGGAGAGGGAGAAAAGAATTTTAGAATGATGAAGTGAGACTGAAATAACATTTCGGGGTTTTTTTTGTCAGTTTCTTCCTTTTTATATTTCAGCTGTTCCAAAACTGTGTGGAATATCACTTACCTGGACTGTAACAGTATAAAAGGTCTTTAACCTGTTTGTGGGTCTTCATCTTAACTCGTGTGGTGAAAAAAAAGCAGCCTTATACCGAATGTTTAATTACCATTTGACCTAAATACTTATAGTAACCTATAAGGAAAATGCCTAGCATCTCACACCAGCATGTTTTAAAATGCTGATGAAGATTGCTAAACAGAAACCCTTTGATATGGGAGAACAGACTTAACTGTATTCTACAATCATTTCTAAAGGAACCTTGAAGCCTGAACAACAGGAGAGGAAACAAATTTAAAAAAAAAAAAAAAAAAAATTTATGTGNAGAACCTTTAAGCCTGAAAAAAAAGAGAGGAAAAAAAATTAAAAAAAAAAAAAAAAAAAGTTTATGTGGAAAATACAAATATCAGGGTCTTTTCCTGGTATCAGTCATTCCTTTCAAGGTTGCTGCTGTCCCAGAGTTTTTCTCCCTGACACAGACCTTCAGAGATTCAGAAGTGACATTTCTGTTCTTTGTGGAAATTGAGCATTGTCTCCTTCCCGCTGGTGTGGTAGTTCAGCTCTTCACAAAGCCCAGGCTTCCCAGACCTCCCAAGCCTACAAGAACACAAAGCAAATAAAGAATCCTAACCTTTCACTCAGTCTGCTTTGGTTACAGATCTCCCTTGTGGCTTTCCGTGTTCAACCTCCTCAGTGACAGGCAGCCTCCCTCTGAAGCAGGGGTTAAACTCTTTCCAGGATATTTCAGTTTCCTCTCTCATCTTGTTTCTAGGGTATGACAGGGATGACCCTGCTTACAAACACTTTCTCTACTGAAACAGGAGTTTGCTTGCTTCTTCTACATCATTTTCCTGAAGAACTGAAAGACTAAGAAAAAGATCTTTGGTATGTGTAACATGGAACTACGATAGACAAGGCAGTATGTACCCCATAAGAACATAGCCATTAATATGCAGAGAGAGCGCATGTAAAAAACAAACCCTTAAGGTAGCAACATTGAGGACTTTGAAACCATACTTTTATTTCAAAACTCAAGTATGTGATACTATACAGTACAATACCAGCACACTTGTGCAAAATCTTACAATATTACAAATTTAAATATGATACACAAAAATAGTGCCCTTTTAAAATTCCTTTTACTAGAAACATCTGTGCTGTGCAGGAAAAACAATAAACGTGTCTTGTTAAAGCAGAAAAATAAATATTGCACCTCAAGAAAACTATTTCAGTGTTAAAAGCATAAATAATAGATCTGTTTCTTATTATCTGATGTGATCGTTGAACACAGAAGAGGTTGATTTTTTTTCCAGATAAAGCAAACTAACATCCAACAGATAAAATTACATTTAGAGTAGTTTTTGAGCTCAATCTAGTTCCTATTAAAAAAAGGTGTCTTCATTAACTAACTGAAATATATAAGCAAAAATATTTAATGTGCTGTTAGTCATTGTGGTTCATTATTTTCAGTGGACAGTTTGCTCAAAGTAGTTATAGAAAGAACAACAATTTTTTAAAAATAAACTTTATCTTCATCTTTTCATCCCCATTAAAATCCCTTGCCTCTTTCAGTTCATTCCCCACAACAATTAATAACCTTATGGCTAAATTATACTTGCCTTAGATATGCAAGTAGTTCAGTTGAAATCAGTACAACTACTTATGGAAATTCACGCTTGTGCACTAAGTCCGCAAAAAGCCAGTGTGCTGAATTTCAAGAGAGGATGGAGACTGTGTTCATCCACTGACCAAAAAAACCTTATCACATGCTTAACATTAAGCAGTTCAAGAGTCCTACTGATATCAATAACTTTCTACACTTACTTAAAATAAGGTGTTGGACCCACATCAGTGCAGATGTAAATAAGAGCGAATTAATTCAATTATAGGCATTGTTAATTATTTCTCCTCAGTGCAGCCCAACATTTCCACAATCCCATAATCAAATATGTGCCATGATTTTTGGCATAGAGCTTTCTGAAATTCAGGACTATTTACCTTCAATTTTTATTGCCTTATTAAGTTATCAATGCTATTTTGTAAAGAATATTAAGTTAAAGAAGCTGATTTCAATAAAGAAGTATTCAAAGAGCAACTGACAAGTTTCTTCAAATACTGAAAGTACGTGAAATGTCACAGTAGTTCTTCATAGTCAGATATTCTAACTGAACCAAACAGATACCAAGTAATTTGCAAGAAACCTTCTTCTGTGTTATTCTTTACCAATTACAGTTTTAGACCAAATGACACTTTCCCATTATCCTTTTTGAACTTCCTTAAGCACGTCATTCCTCAACAATATATACTTTAAAACAAAAAACAAACCTCTCAACTGTTTATAGAGTTCCCACTCCCCCCGCCCCCCCAAAAAAGTGGCAGTCTGCCTTTTTTTAAATTAATTATTATTTTTTATATTTTTATTTTCTTTCTCCATATAAATGTCTCTTAAGAAACATGTGGCTAAAGATGTAACAAACAAAATTCATCAGCAGGATATTTGTTACTAGTGCCAGATATGTGAATTAAATTTCTGACTGAGTTAGAAACCTGTTTTCTTTGATAGTTAGCTTGAGGTTCAGTGTTTACACCAAAAGAAAACAAGACAATACTAACTGCATCTGAACTGAAATTACAGTACTTCATAACATACTTGTCCTTCAGCTGGTAAACAGACCTGTTAATAAGTCAGAAAATGCCAGAAGAATGCAAGACACGAGTGCAATCAAGAGTCACACTGATTTTGATATTGTGGTTAGATTCAAGCATATAGCTATGGAAAGACAAATATAGTTCATCATCAATCAAAAGTGATGTTCAGCAGGTACATACGGTATACCTTAAGTGACATGCATTTTGATCTCAGCCCTAGGTGGTGTGGTTCTTTACAGATAATGGCTTCACCATTTTGAATTCTTGTCTAAAAATTTCAGGCTTTCACATTCTTGTGTAAGAACTCACAACTCCTAAATAGGCAGAACAGCTAAAAAATCTGGGAAAAAGATTAATCTAATCTATCATGTTCTGATAGTTTAGCTTTGAAAGCATATCAGAACAGTTATATACTTGGCATCAGATTCTGAAAATGAACTACTAAAAACATGCAGTGACCTCTTCAAAGTCCTCACTGTTTTAATGTCTTGATTCATCTAGGCACTGGTAGGGTTTTGGCTGTATGCAGAACGGTGTTCCTAGTGCAGATCTCAAGAGACAGCTATTTCCAGTGGTAGCAGTAGGGCAGAGTCCACTTAGTGTGATCACCTGTATACATGGGTTTGAAGACTTTTTTTTCCTTTTTTTAAAAAAATAAAAAAATTGAAGATTTCTTCCCACATCCAAGACTGCTGTATTTTGTGCTTAGGCAACACATCTGACCTTCCAGACAGCAACTACTGTTTGCTGTAACCAGTAGTGACTCTGAGTGGCACACACAAATTTGTCGCAGAGCGTGTCCCTTTGATATATCACAAGTTCCCACATTTATTTGACGATATCAACTGTGCCACCTAGACGTCATTTTAGGTTTTGCTGTGTATCCCATTTAAAAAAAAGTGGTGGTCCCATTCTTAAAGTATATCATAAAACACATTTATGCATGTACTTAGTATTCCATTTAAATTATTATACAGATAATTTCTCTTATAAAATTACTTTATCAGCAAGGTATTTGGTCTGATAATATAATTCTAACCTTCCACAGAAGAGCTTCTATTTCTACCCAATAATCATGAAAAAGGAAGTTAATTAGACTCTTAAAACCCAAAGGACTTAAATGCCATCAGTACTTCAACGATCACTGATAAATTCAGGAAATGCAAAGTAAAGCACTAACTGCAAATGCAGGTTTTACAATTTTCTTCAAAATCATAGCAGAGATGTCAGTGTTCTGTGCAAATCATTCTTTTAAATGTCTTGCTGGTTGCTGATTACTGCCACAAACTTATCATGATTCAATATTCCTTTATTTGTATCGGTCATTTACAATAAGAGGACAGACAGGATTATTTATCAGATTGTCATTTTGGCAAGGTATGTTCACAATGTATCCCCAAACCTGATGGTGTGGAGTAACTCACTTGCCTAATAGATCACATTTAAGAACCATAAGGATGACTAAGCACTACCTTTAACAACTGTGTTCTAGTATGCGTACTTGCTCAGGTACCATAAATACATGGTTGTTCCTTTATTATTCAGTGCGTTGCTCATGTTGAAATCCTGAGTTCCACCAGGAATATTGATGGGCAGCAGAACAGCTGGTCTTCCCTTCAGGTCCCTCTGATTTTTCATCACAGGAGTTGTATGAATGGTAGATTCCCAAGACCACAGCAAAAATGATTATCGCAGCCACTACAAGCCATACCACATTCCAGTGTTTACACAGTTTGGGGTACAGTATATGTAAATAATTAATGATGACTTCAAGTCTGCTGTAAAATTAAAAGAAAACTGTTATATATTAATCATATGCAAATTTATTATCTTAAGTTTTTCAAACAGAGCAGTTTCATAGATGTATGGTGCACCATCTTTCTTCCAAATACAAACACCCTGTCAAAGAAGAATCATACTATTAAGTTCTTTTAAGAAGAGCTGTACACTCAGATATGGGTGATATTTGCAAGACGGCTGAAGATCATAAACTTGACTTCTATTTTTCCCACCTGTCAACTGGGAAATCTGAGAGCTTGATATGATGTAAATTTCTGCACTGTTCCAACCTTGNATAGTTGAAGACCGTAAATGTCCTGTCAATTGGCAGTTAGGCATTAAAGGCTTCAGGTAAGACAATAAGCAGAGGATTCAAAAGTCCCTAGTACATATGAAGAGCATTGGGTACAGATGAATACAATAAATGTCACTCTGCTGAAAGGCAGGAACTCCAGCATAGTGCTGTTCTGCTGCATCTACACAGATTCCAGAGAGAGTAGGCACCTGCCTGTCCACATCAGAGCAAGTCCAACATAGCTGAAGAGCTTGTCTTCATCTGCATTCACCTTGTAGATGTACTGAAAGACTCACCTGTGAAGACCCTTTGGGAATAATGTATGGCACAAATATGGGCATCAGATTCCTGAATTACAACTTTCATGAGACAATGCATGCCTACTGAGACGTACGTTCTGGCATCTGAAGAACTTTTATGGAATATTTTTTACCTCAAACCAAAACCAAACTCCATCAAGATGAAGCATCTTGATGTCAACATACAATTTTAGTTGAAAAATCAAAATAAAAAGTTTTGCATTTTACAACTATGTTATCTTGGAATAGGCCTTTCTGTGAAAATACTGTTATTTCAAATATGCTTCCCTAGACTGGAAGAAAACATGTCAAGATAATAGTATAAAACACTTGGTTGGGTACCCCAAACAGAAAAAAGTGAATCCTCTTGTATGGACGTATTACACCACTGTCTCACCTGCTTTTCAGGTTTTTTATCTCATCTTCATTTTCACTTTCTTCATGTTCATCGTGACTTTCTTTTGGTGTCTCTTCATCTTCTTCCTTCAGTTCCTGAAGTTCTTTGGTTTTCTTCAAGCCTTCCTGATAGCTTTAACAGACAAAACATTTTTCTTAGTCTAGCATGCTGTATAAGCCTGTTCCTATGTAATGAAAAATTATCTTTTTTTCGTTACATGCAATAAAACAGAAGTAACAGTGTTGCAGCACTCTGACAAGAGTAAAAACTAGCTGAAGACCATGAGTACGGCACACAGACAGCTATCCTTCCTTAACAGAGGATTTTATTAGTTCTGTCACCAAATTTATCATCTTGAAAAAGAAAGAGATTGTAGTCCTCAGCACAGCACAACTTTTGTCTATTGTAAAGGAGTTGGTAAGTATTTCTCTATTATTTTTCAATCATTTTGAACACCCTCTATTTTATTTTCCTGGAGAATAAGTGCAAATCAATGCTAAAGATACATGGCTTGTTGGATTCTGCAGGAAAGGATCAAAACTTTTGTCTCACTCCACATAGTACAACGTTCCTTGCTTGACATTCAGAAACAGATCCCAAAGCTGTTAATTGCCCCAAAACCTGCTGTGTAAAGCACTTTGTGACACAAACAACATGAGTTTACTGCAAAAGTGGGTATCTACTCTTTACTCATTTCCACGTACCCTTTTCAGAATAAACATTTTATAAAGTTGCTTTGGATTATCCTACCATGAAGCTGAACACTACTGACGTAAGAACACCCACTCAATTCAGAATCTCTGATATATCTGCTCTCCCAGGTTTGGCTAACAACAAAGGATGAAAGTGAACAGCTACGATACAATACAATGAGTGAAGCTCGCTCGCATTGTTTCTCACATTGCTTCAATTATGACCACCTTCTGGGAGCTCATATAAATTATGTCACTCATTTTGCATTTAAAATTACATTATAAAAACCCATGTCCTCATCTGGTAGCACCTATTTACAGATTTAGTTCACATAAAATATTCCCACCCTTTGTTATATGCTTCCTCTTCTATCTTGGCTTTAGTTTCAGGATTGATTTCTTCCAACCCACTTTGTGTCAGCACAGAAGTAGAGGTTTCACAGTCAGGCTCTCCATTAGTCTTACCACTGCCAAGACAAAAGAAACAGACAAATAGAAAATAACACCACTGAAATGTATTGTCTTTGGAGTATACTACTAAACAAAAATAATCACACGCAATTTTGTGGCTCATGATTTTTCTTCTTTAATGTACATCAGAGAAATAAAATGGCTTTCAAAAGAAAAAAATTAAACACTAACCAAAATTTTAGTTTCAAAATGTTGTAATTTAAGAACAGTAATTAATATGTTTCTAAGGTATTAAAACTGGCATTTTGTTTCCTCTTCTTTAAAAAAGAAAAGAGCATTTGTTTCCTGGCTTATCCATGGCATTTATTTGCTATTCTTTAAAATATTTCCCTCAGCTTTCTAAAAATCATCTTAGAAATTGTAGTCTGCTTCATCAGAGGAAAATTATAGAAATAATACAAATATTAATTTAATAAATTTTTTTTCTTATTTGCCTTTTAGGTACTCCTCTCTGCTGACTTTATATGCTGAACTGATGCCCAGGTTAAAAAAAATACAAACACAGCTTTTGTCACGAAAACTTTTCTTAAGTAAAAGATTTCAGCATTTAGCCTAAAGATAAGCCATTATATATTGCTCTCTTTCTGCAGTGCTCACCTGTCCCTATTTATTTAAGTCTGGGACAGAGAGTTTAAGTGATTCAGACATGACTTACCAAATCTATCAAAGTGAAGGTTTAATAAGCTCAGCAGTGGATCCTATTTCAACTTCTAGAATCTAAGCCTTTATGTAGGTCTTATTTTTCTGACACTAAAATCAATGGCAGAATAATTCATTCTAATTGACACCATCTGTGGGCAATGGATTTTCTCTCAATAAGTCATATTAACAGTAGACATTATTTTCACTTGGACTTTAAACATATCATGAATATAAGCTTGAAGTGCTTAAATATACAGAACTCTGCTGAAGTTTGTAATTTTACACTAGTATAGTAGCTGTCCCATGCATACATACTTACACTCAAACTTGAATTTCAAGTTCTACTTCTGTTACTTGATAACATGATTTGTTTTCTTAAGATCCAGTAAGAAATATTGATAAGGTGGGTTTCCCCCCTCCCCCAAAATTTCTGTACAGTTTCAAAAGACAGCCTAAAGATGGTCTAAATCTTGCAGAGTTCTGTTGAATTGTAACAACTAGTGCCATAGTTCACTATTTTTGTTTTCTCAATCGTTGCATATTTTCTTTCTCGGTAAAGCAGAGAGATAAAATAAAGATATAAGATAAATTCTGTCCTGCCTCAGCACTAATCTAAAATACAGTAAAATCAATATTCTGTACTGATGTGAGTTCTACATATTTTAAAGCGTTTAATTTGCTTGTGTAAAGCATCCTAACAAACTTTAATTTAAATTAGTATTGCAGACCTTTTATTGTGATACTGTAAAGAGTCTAAACAACCAAAGTAGCAGTAATAGTAATGGTAAGAACAACAACAATAATCAATGTGATGTTTTAGTAAGTTTTACTTCTGACACATCAGCAAGCAACTACCTTAGAATGTGCAACATTTCCTGAAAGAGATAAGTCTTTGGAAAGGTGCCTCACAATTTTTTATTCTGGCTTTCTATGCTGATTATACATATCAATAAAGTATATACTCACATGGGTTTGCAAATGCAACAGTACCTGTACCCATAATGGTAACTGTTTAAAAGACCTTGTAGAACTGCTTGAGTATGCCTTCTATTCTCATCCCAGTCTCTCATGTTTTCATATTGTCCATCTTTGTATTCTATTACTGCAGCAGCTTTACATTTCAAGAACTTGTATAAAATTAAATTACATATCTACATGAATTTCAACTGGAAGAACTTAAAAGGTCTTTCCAGAAATGTGTAGATGCACCTGCTTTCCAACAGAGCAATTCTTTTCTTTCCTTGTCCATATAACTATTATTTTTCTCCAAAAGTAGTACTATTTAAACCCATGGAATGACTCATGGAACTATTATGGAAAATGGATAACAGTACACCTTAATCCAGCCAGGACATCTACACTAATGGTAAGTAACACAGAGTCAAAAGGGCAAATGTTTTAATTAAAAATATTTTTGCAATTTATAGGTACTAGAAAAATACAGATATTGAGGTATTTGCTTGTTATGAGGCTGAAAAAAATCTCCTCTTTTGTATCTCTATTTTTTAATTTTAAAATGCAAACTTCTCTGGCTGTTACAACTAAAATCTCAGGTTGTTAAAACTAAAATCTCAAACCTAATGCTTTAATTTAGCTGAATGTTCAATTCATTTTATACTAAAAAAATAATTACTACTCAATTTAATAATTGTTTTTACTTCCATAAAATTTTGATGATCTACTATTATGATAAATTATACTTTTGAATTTCGTATACTTATGTTTATTCATATAAATTTTAAAACCTACATGACGCTGGATATCATAGCAATTCAAAATATGATTCTTACCAGATGGCCACGTGTTGAAAAGGCAAGGGCAGAACACAAACTTCTATTACTGGGACGGTCAAGTTAAGAAATATTCATACCAAGGGTTGCTCATGGCCAACTTTAGATAAGGCATTAATTTATTCCAGGAAATATATTAAAAAGTGCTGCGTGCATTGTATGTAATACTCTTAGTTTTGTCAAGTTCTGAAGGCAGGCCTACTCAAATGTATAAATGTATAATCTTCTGCTGCAGTTTTACATGATGAGTTCTAATGATCATAGCAGGCTCGATTTAGTTCTGATACTGCTTGTAAACTCTTTGAATATGAGAAGAACAATATGATGGTGACATAGTAAAATACAGTTAGCAGATCATGAATCAACCTAAGCCAATATTGTGTCACTGATTTCAACACCTTATGCCTTGGTATAACTTCTGTCAGGAAAGATAGAAATTGTATCATTTTCATTTCATACCCAGGTTCAATAGGTAATGAGATGACCTAGAGAAAACTTACTTTTCTAAAAGTGCTGGCAGAACAGGAGTAGATGTTAGATTGCTCTTTCCATTACTAGGTGATTCAGACTGTAGGGGAAAAACAGCAATAAATGTTACATCCATGAATTAATTTCAAATGAGTCTTCAGTAAAATGACAAAGTCAATGTGCTGCTTAGGTTTTCTTCCCACACCCATAAGCAAGGTATCTTTAATATGGAGCTTCCAAATTACTCATACTAACCACAGTAAACAATGGACTTGCACACTAAGCAGAATTTTCTGCAACATTCCCTTCTACCCCGCTTATTTTTTCCAAGAAAAGTCTTTCTTCGTATCTTGATCACTGAACAGTAAAATTACGCTATTGCTTCTCTCCATCTTATCCTAGGAACATGAATTTGTTAGCTACATTTTCAATGGAAAGTTTTAAACAAAAATAAAACATAAACCATGGTAAATAAACACACTTGGTTCCTGAAACAATTGACGCTGAGTACATAACAACTAAATTGCACAAATAGATTGTTTTCTTAAAACTAAAATGGATTTAGCTTCTCAGCTCATTTAAATAGCCCTACATTTTTAACAGAAAAATGCATAATTTTCAGGTTACGTGCCATCTTAGATCATCTCTGAACTGTTGGTATGCCTTGCAGTTTTCCTCTAAAGCATTTATATAGATTTATTAGGTTCAGATTAGATTCTCGTTTAATTTATTAACATTTTATAAACAAAAAGTCAAGGCAAAGGGCTGATAGCTCCACTAATCTCAAATCATCACAGAACTTCTAAATTTGTACCACATACATTTCTGTACATTAATTACTTGCTTTTCTGTTTAGTGGACTTTTTGGCAATGAAGAGAAGCGGTCCAATCATCTTCCATGGATTCTAGTTAAAACTTCTCTCCTACAGTGGACAACTATTTTCACTACTTCTTTCCAGAATGTTACTACAGACTAAAAGCAAATTGCCTAAACTAATGTCTAATGGCTCTGAATCACCAGCTAGGCCTATTCAGCTCTGTGTCCAAAGCGATCATTTACAGAGGCAGATTCTGAAGGCATGTGTCCCTTACACAACAGGGATTACCTTTGTCCATCCTTTTCACTAGGATGGACTCAAAATAAATTACACCAATGAAACAGCTTACATTTTTAGTAACTATGGTTTGGTCCTCTGCAGAAGTGGTTTAGACAAAAAGTAGTATCTTTAAATTGTGGGTTTTACTTACCAGGGAAGGCATTGCAGGTATAGGTGAAGTTGTTGGTGACTGACCAGGAATGTTTAAGGAGTTAAATTTAGGAACAACAGCAACACTGACTCTCCTCCGAGGCATATTCTGTGACAAACAAATTTTTTTTTTCTATCATACCACAAGATAGGCTGAAGAACAATTCTACAAGTTAATAGGTGTGGCAAAGATGTAGGTTAATGTCCCTTGGGGAAGAGCAGAGTTGGGAGCAAAAATTAAGAAAGATAAACGTCTGTTAAGGCTGTGGTTTTCCCCCAGACTTCCTCTAGTACTGTCTGGTATGGCAAGTGCTTAGTGTGAAATGAGACGGTGTACTGGGATGCTACTCTTTTCCCTCCACGCTGAAAGCCCAATAGTGTAAGTCACACAACAGATATGTTCTGAGCTGTTATTGTCAGTTCTTATTAGAGGCTATTATCTTTGGCTAAACCAGATGCATAATGATAATGGGAAAAAGTGCCAGTGTCACAATGACTGGCAAATAATGAAGTTACACACAAAACTCTACTCTTGCTATGTACCCATTATGACATACTGTACCCACTATGATATATTAATTATTTCTAAACCTACAAACTATAACTTACAGAAACAATAATATCCATTCCCTTCACAAAAGAACAGAGCCTTCTCCCCCACCCTTGAGTTGTTGGATATCTATCTAGCATCATGTGACATTGCCTACATTTCCCAAAGACCGTGGAAATTTTTTATATGATAAACACATGCTAGCTTTACACAATATATTCTAGCTCAAGCATAGATCATATAAGTTTTTGCTATCATTAGTTAAGTAGCCAAATACTTCATCCTATGCCATACACCTAGGGAAATCTACGCCTCACACTAAGAAAAAAAAAAAACCAAGCACATATAGGCATCTAATAGCTTCATCTTAGTGCATATCCAAACACTTCTAAGATTCTGCTCCAGATAACTTTGCAGGAAAGTAGTTAAACACAGACTTACTAAATATATAGAAGGAGTAATCTACTCTATGATCCTGGTTCTAGACAAAACCAACTCCACCTCCTCATTAATGACAGAGGTTTATCTAATGTCCCCCTCAAAAACTATACTGGAGAGTCTGCAGCCATGTTAGGCAGTCCATTCTAGTGTGTTGGGGTTTTTTCCCCCCCCTTCTTTATTATTTGGACTTGTACTTTTCCTTGTTAAATTTCATCTTTTTTTGGGACCTGTGTTTCAACTTATCTGATTCTCATTCTGAAATCCAGTCTTGCCCTCAGCATGCTCTGTGCTCCAATTCTTTCTATCCAGCACTCAGAGGTAGCAGGAATAAACTAAACCTAAAGAACTACAACCCAAGCAAATAAAAATATGAAAAGAAATAGTAGAAAGAATATAATGCCTTTGACCACCAAATTTCATAATGGTTACATTGGGACTTGGCTGCCTCAAATCACTCATTGTTTTAGGAAGTTTTGTAATAAACTTGATCTGCAGCACTTGGAACTTTTGCAGAAATGGAACGCTGGCCATGTTAAACTTACAAATTGGTCAAGCCAAAACAATCTGAGATAATCTCTCACTCTGACTGCTTTGTCAAACGAATCAAGATACTTTGATGCTAAGTGAAAAATAAGCCCCACTTAAAAATAAATGTTTACATCTAAGCTACTCTGAACATGATACAATTCTTAAGATAATGAAAATGGTATGATCATGGAATCCTGAATCATACAGTAAGTTTTGATCCAATGTTCAGCTTCCTCACCGAGGAACTAGAATAAAGCACAGGACCCTAAGCTATTCTCTGGAGCACAGGTGTGTGGCCTGGAATACAATTATTCTTAAATAAATAGGTCCCTTTATTATTCATAGCTTTGCAGCAAGCATTATCATTATTGCACAAAGTCATACTTAAACATGTATCTAAAATTACAAAGCACTTGCACTAAATTACATGAACATTATTGAGAATTTACCAGCACTGTTTTGAACACAACCTATAAAAGTGAGTGTATGTAAACAAAGAAATTTCACTACACAAAATGTTCACTTCATTTTCTTTATATTGTAGAAATACCTTTCCAACAGTAAGAGACATGGATCTAGAAGAACGAGGTACTCCATCTTCTGCATAAAAACAGTAGATAAAGAACAGTCTTAGACTACATGAGTATCTATAAATACTATTAATAGAGCCCAAACTCAGATATAGTATATTTATACAAGGTCTGTAGTGACTGCATATTTATCTATCATACAGTTCTGGTCTCAATTACACCTGCAGAAGACATTTGAAATAATTGCAAAAAAAAATGAACCATTACTATCTTTACTGAGATCAGGCAAAAGCCCACTATTTGCCTCCATATATAAATTTTTGCAAAAGAAAATACTCATATTTCAGTTTCCAGCAAACGAGGAAAGAAAAGGTTTAAAAAAGATAATGAAATTTTGCCATCATCTGTCACGTAAGAGGCAGTTGTGTTAAAACTGTGCAAGCTACGCGTATGTGCAAGAGGCCAATGAAAATGTCATCGGATTTCATCAGAAATTGTTAAGTGATAGTGCTTTTAAATTACTGTACTATAGCATTAAGTATGGCTTATATTAAATATTTTAACTGTTATATCTATAACTTTTTGAAATCTACTCCTGTAGACCAGAACTTCATGAACAGGTTTCATGATATTTCACTTTTTATCATTACTAGCTCCAACACCTCTCTGTATAGAGGCAAGACAAATCCTTAAATGTTTATTTTTTTACCAGATGCACCATAGCTTCTGCTAGAATTCTGATTGGCAAGCTTCTTGAACTCCATTAGTTCAGCATGATCCTTTTCATATGTTCTTTTCAGATTTTCCACATACTGCATCATTACTTCTGTTGCCTTTGACATACGCTTCTCCTAAGGAAGAAAAGAGGGGAATATTCAGCTAACCTCTACACTTCTCAATCATTTGCCCCTATGTGTATGTTCCCTGTCGGGGCTAAATCTGTAATAGTTGTTCTTATAGAAATATTGGTACCTCCGTGACTGAAAATTTCTAAGCTAATTGGAACAAA
This sequence comes from Burhinus bistriatus, assembly GCA_013397275.1. Lineage (NCBI taxonomy): Eukaryota > Metazoa > Chordata > Aves > Charadriiformes > Burhinidae > Burhinus > Burhinus bistriatus. The sequence goes on from VYXH01003067.1 coordinate 264,517, forward strand.
AATGCACATGCATTCATATATATCCACAGACTATCATAATTTATTTGTGATATTTTATAGAGTCTGTCTGTGTGCCTATCTTATTAGTTATGTGGTATATGTACATTTTTTTTCAAACCTTCGAAGGTCTTAGTCACTGGCATCAGTCTAGTTACTTTACTGGGAAGAGGAAACAGTCTTGAACCTGGGATGGTATTGCTGTGTTCTCATTTATACTTGCTCTGTTCTTATATGCTTTATAGTTGTCTGAGTAAGCTATTGCCAAAGGCAGGTGACTGAACTACATGAGCTTTTTGACCCAGAAAAGTTTTCTTATTCATGTTGCACTGATTTTAAATAAGTTTCTTGTGATGCAGCTATAGTTCTGAATAATATATAGGCTCCTATTGTACAGATGTTGAATAGCTTCATGGGCAATTTTCTTCTGTTTGATTTCTGTTTCCAGACTGAAATGGTGTCTTATATGACACTACAATAAACGTCTTTAATCTGTCAAAATGGCAAATAAAGTTCAAAGGGCTAATATAACCTCCAGCTATGGCCGAAAAAGAGAAAGAACATGTGAACATGTGCAGCTAGGATATGTGTTAGACACCAGGATGTTCTTACCTGGCGAACAGCTCCAACCATCTCAGCACGACTAGATAGTCTAGCAGCTAAGCGCCGCAGAACAGCAATATCTTCCAATAGCTTCTGGTAAGCTTCTCTGTGTTCATAGTGATGCCATAAGTGAGCTGAAGACTGAAATGAAAATACATAAGTTTTATCAGCAGGTCTTGCCACTTTTAGTTCAGAGGAAGTAGCCTGAGCCACAGAAATAGGGTAGAGATGTCTAGGCAGAACTACACATGGACAAATTAGCCCCAGAGAAGAGCCATCACTACCACCAGAGATAACCTAGAGAGTGCTGCTGCTCTGTTTCAGAATGGTGCTTCACTGCATACTGCAGGCACATTTTTCAAGGAGTTAAAGAGGGCTAAGCACATTTGCAATACTTTTCCATTTGAAACTAATGATGAATCATGCCTTGCCACCTGTGAACTTTACAAATGCCAAATTTATTTGAACTAGTACTTACAAATGATTGCCAAAACACAAAGAACATTTTAATTCGCTGGGCACAAGGTGTTAAGAAGGCCATTTATGTTCTTTCAATTCCATGATACTTCACTTGTTTGGAAAATAAACATTATAGTCTCAAGAATTCCAAATGTAATAGAGTAATAAAAAATAATATGGCCTGTAAATCAAATGGCAATTGCAATTTCTTAACCTTTTTTTGTCAATCAATACACACATTTATGCACTTGATTAACGTCGTCACTTTGATAGGCTCAGATTAATACTGTAAAGCATCAAAGCATATAACTTCCTTGAGATTAGTTACCAAAAGCAAGAGCAAATTTAGATGTTTTATTAGCCAAAGCCTTAGTGAACGCCTCTTCACTGAATGAGTTTTCTGTTCACAGAAAACTTTGATATAAGAAAACCCGATACAATTTAGTTCAGACTTATAGGCAGACTTTGTGATGCTGGATGATCCCTATATTCTTAAAGAGCATTTTCAGGAGGCACCAGTTTTGGCAATGAGGTTGTCTTAAGTAATTAATCACTGTCTTGCCATTCACACAATTTTCCCTCTGACCTCTGCATTGTGCCCTAGTTCTCTGCAACCCCTCACTAGTATTACTGCAAGAGTAAGTCAACCCATTGAAACGATGTGTGAAAAGAATGACGTCTCCTCCTCCTCTTTTTCTCCCCCCCCCTTCTTTTTCTCCCCCCCTTCAAAAGAAGGGAATGATGTGCAGTAACTTTGAATAGAGTCATCTGAGAAACTGCATTTGTAGTGCAAACCTTTGGTGTAGAAACACAGCCAAGAGACTGATGAATCTGGCACAAAAACAACAATTGCAATAACAAAAAATTCTTAAACTTATTTATCGCTGAAGCTAGTGTGATAATAAATTGCAGCTGAAATTTGAAATTTGACTGCAAGACTTAAGAAGGCATAAGGGAATCTTTTTGAGAAAAATATGCACAGAATTTCAGATTTTCAGGTTTTTCTTGGCAACTGTAACTTGCTTATTTTCTTGAACAAATCTGAAGTTCATGTAAGTCAGCTTTCTCTTGAAGTTGGGTTTTTGAATAAAACATGAATTATCAGAAGATTGATAAAAAAACTGTCATTGAGCCATATAATATGAACCTGTCCTACAGAAATGAAGATAACCTCCCACTGAGATTGGAACAAGTCTAGGTCTAATATGATACAGATTATAGAGAAGTCGTCACTTAATTTAATTGCTTGTTAGTTTATTCCATTGTACAGAACAAAAGCTTTTATATGAATGGCAGTTTCCATTTTGTTATAAACTATGTAAAAAAGCTTGTAAAAGCCAGACTGTAGCATGTGAACTGCATAAAGGAGGAAAAAGCTGATCACATCCGTCCCATGGTCCTTGGTGCCTAATTAACAGAAATACCTGTCAAATCTAACAGACATTTTTTTCAGTTTTAAGAGCCCTTATATGCTAGTTGTAAAAATGTGTATGTATACAAAATATTATAATAAATAAAACCCTAAGATTTAATAGGTTGTTTCTGGTTGCTCTTTAAACAGAGAACAGAGGGAAGAGCAGCAAAACATTAAAAATTTTTTGGTTTTTCTCAGGAACAATTAATCTGGAAATGCAGATTTGAAATTCCAGATGAAAAGATGTAAATACCACATTTTTTTAAAATTGTATCCTTTCTTACCTGATGATGGTCTTGATAAAGTAAATGAGAGAATCATATGTTCTCCTAACTATTTCTGAAAAGTACAGCAGCACCTCCTTGTAATATGCGAATTGGGTCTACAGGTATTTCATTTAGCGGCATGATATCTAAGCATCCCTTCCTTTTTTGCACAAAAATGTGCGCAGCACATAAGTTGACACACCTCGAAGATATTTGTCATTTCAGTCAGGAAATACAGAGAAAGCTGGCAAGGACTGAAAACTACTGCTAATAAAAGAATATCAGGGGCAGCTTGGAATGAAAGTGTATTCAGGCCCATAACCTGATCCTGAGATTGCATGTATTCCTTAAGTAGCTGTTTCCTTTCCTATACTGCCTTCTATTATCTGCAGTTAAGAGGTCTTTCAAGTCACAAATCTCAGGACTCAGGCTTCAGACCATCTCAGTATCTAACCTAACTGGACACTTCAAATGTCCTGCTAAAGAACGTCTTGCCCAGGAGAGCATGGATCAGTGCTCAAATTGCAGTTCTGAATGCTCTTAGGTTTGTCACAGGCTTATTCCAAGAATTGGATAGCAAATTCATAGTATTTATTCTTGAAATCTGTTAGACGTAGGACAACATCCTCTATATGTTTCCAGCAACGGTGGTCACTCTGTCTTTTGTGTAGAGTGGTAGGCAGCTTCGGTAAGGAGCTCTCACAGCAGAAAATTAAGTTTTGGGGCTGAATTTACAATACATACAAGCAAGCATAGCCACACATATTTCAAATGTGTGTACACTTTAATGTACACTATAGTTCAGAAAAAGCATTATTGTTGTTTTCTTACCGTAATGGCTGCTTTAAAATTTTCCAGTTCCTTCTCAGCATTCTCTTCAGTAAGATTTCTCTCTCTCTCTGCTTGGTTAATTCTAGATTCCAAGGTATAACTATCATTTCTAAAGGCCAAGGAAAGTTGTACAAATACATTCTGTTTGGATTAAAAAAAGGCATTTTTAAATAACTGTGACTGTAATGTAAACTTCCAACAACTTATGATTAAGGTATGTGTTTAACAAACTTTGGCGCTTAAATAAGTATGAAACAGAAAACTGAAAATATTTTTTAAATTAGATTGTTGCAAAAATCATTCCTCTTTACTTCCTTTAAAACATGAACAAATTTGTTGCTGCCTCTTTTCCTGAATGTTTTTCTGGGAGTTCAGTAAAGCAGAGATGCAATGAAGGAAGTAGCCTACCAGAAGTATCAGAATCACAATGGATCTGTTTTCTAGCTGGACTTCCTCCAAGGGTCCCCAAGGTTTTTAAACAGATAGTCTGTGCAGAGGAAGTCCAGGGATGAGCTCACCATTAGCATTGTTTTACCTAAGCGATAAACACCTACCACTGAAGCCAGCAAAAGATTAAGTGCTAACATTTTTATTCTCTGCACCCTGCTTTTAAAGATTGTTTCTTTCTTTACCAGATGCATTATTTCTTAGGATTAATACTTTGCAAAGCACAGGCACCAACAGTTCCATTAGATTTGAGCTATGTAAATAAAGATCTTTCTCTTCACTGCTATGTGGAAAAAAAAGAAGTAAGCAAGCCAGCAAGCTAAAGAGCAACCTACAAGAAAAATTATTGGCTTAAACTGAAAAAGTAAAAATTATGTAAATTAACTGCAAGATATCATCAAAAACTACCCCAAAGCTCCTATTGGCCAATACAAAAATGCAATTTAACTCATTTAATTTTTGGTTTCATTTAATCTCATTTTTTAAACTACTTTAAGTAGTTTAAAAAGCATATTTAAGTATATTATAATGATTTCCAAAACAAATGCATATTTTATTATGAAGAATGCGCAAACAATTGTTTTGCTTATTTCTACTCTAAGTGTTTTTACAGTGTGTATTGCCTGGGACAACTGCCCATATTTCATACAATCGTTATTTCGATTGAGCTCAATACGTTTTTTTTCTGAGAAATATTTTTGGAACCTCCCCCCCCATCGCCTGGTTCTAATAACCACCCTTAGACTTAAAGTAACCACTTAAAATTGAGGCATATGTCTAAAATAATGACTTTGAGAATATACTTACCTCAACTTCTTTTTCAGTAAGTGGAGGGGAGCTAGAAATAAAAGCAAAAAATTCACATTTTAATTAGTTTTGCCTCTAAAAATAGAGCTATTGTATTATTTAATCAAAAAGGACAATGGAAGACATCCTCCCCTTAAATATTTTATGGTTTCTTTTGGTGAAACCAGTATTTAATTCAATTGTACTTGTTATGGCTAAACCCTATGGGTTTTTTTAAAAGCAACAGTACAGTATCACCTGAGTGTTGGCAAAAACATACCAAAGTTTCTGGCAACTGCAAATATTGCTATCTGCACTACATTGTAATAAATTGCTAGCACAAGAGCAAGACAGAAGTTATCCTTTTGGAGTTGCATGACAATACTCTATACTTTGGATTATTATCTTTACCTGTTTTCCTTCTGTTAACAGTTGAAACCTCATGATGATGATGATGATCACAGATAATCACAGATGGCCAGAATTCAGACCCCAGCTCACTGTACACTAAACTATCCTGTTTTGGCTGCTAACTTTGTTAGGAGCTAGCTAACAATGATTCTGACACTTACAAAATATATGTTTGAGTTTTATGAGTTTTCCACTGCAAGAACGATTACTGACTATACAAAAACTAGAAAAAGTTACCAAAACGCAGTTTCATAGAATACTATAAAAGAAATGAGATAGAAAGACAACATTATATTGCGAGATCTCACTTAAAGGCAGTCAGCCCATGTGTTTGAATTTACAGGTTCTTATTCCCTGTAATTGATCCAAAATATCAGAGAGCTATTGAGTTTTATGCAAGTGAATAGAGATGAGAAACATCTGAAAGACATTATAGGAGCTATATATACAAATTCTAGTGGATGCCAGTGACAGGAGTTGTGATTGACAGTATCATGCACTGTGCACACATGATACTTTCAGAAAATTCAAATATTATTGTAATATTAATTGCATCATTAATCCCAAATATAGAAATCAATGCATCTGGCAGATTTTTCTTGTTGGGTAGAATAATACTTAGAGTAGTGACTAGAAGAAGGGAGGCCAGTACGTCCCCTGTGTTGGAAAACCATTTTGTGCCTAAAGTATTAGTATTCATACTACTTGATGTTATTCTAGCAGGAAGCCTACTAGGAGTAGTCCTTCTAGAAGGAAGGTCAAGCATCTGTATGTGTTACATGACACAGCACAGAATGATAAAATTCATGTCTTTCCTTTGGCTGGGAGTGTTCTATGAAATTTATAGTAAGAATGAAAAGTTACATGTGTATTTATTCAAAAGATTCAGCAAACTGATTAAAGAATATTACCTGAAAAACAGAAGATCTCTATATTATCTGGTCCTCAAAGCCAGTTCAGCATTTACCTATTTTGTACTTAGTTATGAAATTACTTTTCTTTTTAGTATTTGATTACAATCAAGCAATGGTCCTTAGAACTTCTTCACCTGATGTATTCATTTATATAAAATGCTGTATATAACAGTTCCTTCACAACAAATGTTAAATATTAATTTCACCTGCACAGAGGACACATATTGACTGCTTCAAATAATTTAAGGCCTCTGGCATGTATAGTATAAAAACACATGGGTGAATTTAGGAATAGTTTTGGCAAAATATGCATGGAATTGTTTTAATGCCTAATAAGCATTTTTTGTCATGGTTTTATTTCTGTCAAAGAAAAGGTTTATGCAGAAATATGGAAGAAGCTTGGTTTTATTTTGATGCAATAGAAAATAAAATATGCTCAGTCTCTAAAGTTATCAGTGGTGCAAGGTATGCAAGGCATACGGTGATAAATGCTTTCTTCCCTGTATTTCTTGGGTCAGAGCAAAATATTTTCTGAAGTTACGGACTTTTGTACCTTTCAACATAAACCTCCCCCCAAAAAGGAAAATTCCACTTAAATTCTGTTAAGAAAATGTTACGTTTGGATAGTAGTAAACTCAAATCAGAATGAAAATTGGTATTTCTAAAGGTCTGGACAATAGCTCTAGTTTCAAATGATCTCTTGTATGATGCTACCCTACACATCTATAACATGCAGATATACTGTTTCAGCTTGCGTAAGAGGGAAAGGAGAAATTCCTCAGCCGTGGCAAATGTTAAGCAATCTGTTGATAAATGCCTACTTGCACAGCCCAAGATCATAGAATTCACAACGGAGTCCTTCAACTACATTTGCAAAATAAACTCCATTTCCCTGAAAAATCATCACCTGCAGAAAACCTGCAGAGTTCTTACATGCCCAAATTTTACTGTTGGAAAGCATTATCTGGCCTGATTATTTTTCTGGGGGAAAGAAATACTAACATTTTCAACATGAATTTATATTTGCAGCAAGCATCCTGAAAACCAGGAATGGACAGACCAGTAGAAAAATCTGCATAAGAATGTAGTTGTAGCATGCAAGTTAGGTTTCAGACTTCTTATGTAGAACTTACAATCTAATTTAACAAGTTGGGCAGATACTCAAAGTTGGTGCACTCCCCAAAATTTTTCAGAAAAATCTGTGTTGCACATTTTAAGATGCAGCAATTTGTCTACTTATATGGATGCCCTATGAATGGAACTCCATAAAGGGAGTTCACTGGAAACCATTAGTGCGCTTTCCCCCGGATGATGTCTTTCTACTTCTAATGAGCTTTTACCTTCCTGGAAGCGATTTGTGCACTCGTAGTTTTCGCAGTAATACATCAGGAATGCTGGGCATGACATCAGAGCTATTCTTTGTCTCTTCCTCTTCAGTAGGGGAGGGGAGAGGTGAAGGGCCTAAAGATATTTTCAGATAAAAAACTTTTATCTTATTTGAAAAGTCATGCATTATCTATTAATAGTAAGCATCTTAGAGCCAAATCGGACCTTTTAAGCCTAACTGTGTCCTTTTTAAAGTCAATGAGGATTTCATCCCAACTCTACTGGGAGCAAAAGTGAACAACAAGAAAAGGTCCATCCCTTCATGCAGAATGTTACTTCCTTTATTGCACATGGTGATACATCACTCATCTCTCCTTTACTGCTAAAGATCCCCTGTCTTCCTTTTGAGCAATGGCAACAAAAGTAATCAGTACAACTGTCATCTTTTATGTAGAAAGACTGAAGTAATATGCGCTCTGACAGTCTCTAATGCACTGAAAAATAATTGTTGTATTAGTATTTTTCCTAGAATTCAAACTGAACCCAAATTCACTACTGTAACATCTAACCTAACATTTTGCATTTGTGCTTTACCAGTACAGTTACACCACTTCTGGAACATTTTAGCTTAGATTTTGTAATAGAGTACTGTTATTTTCTAAGGCTTTAAATGCCACCTGCCAAGATGAAGTCTAGTATAATGTACTATACTACAGATTTTGTGCACCATTTATGGCAATGAATCTACAACATGTACTTGTTTGCACTGCATGTTCATTGAAACAGGACATAAAGGTTACAATTGCATTCTCTACTTCTGTCACTTTCATAAGGACCAAGATATGGCTCAAAATTTTTTTTTTAAAAATTCATGTTACTTAAGATTTTTATTTTCATTTTATTTAATTTCATATATAATAATTCCCTTATCTCCTTCTACCTCACCAGAATTTAATGAAGGACTCTCCTATAGGAAAGTCAGGTTCCCCAGTCTGAATCTCAGACTTGGGAAGATATCTTTGTACAGCTCTCCTGTTCATCTGGCATAACAGAAAGATTCTTAGACTTGCAAAAAAAATAGTGTGAAAAACCTCTAATTTTGTAAATGTGGAGAGCATTGACATGAAAGACAGAAAAGAATGGGAGCTTCTTTCTAGCTACATTTTAGTTCTGTGCATTTCCTTTATATTTAAAAATTCCAGTATTTACTTGTCATGCGTGTCCCCATAAAAAGCCAGCCTGACATCACAATGTCTCCAGATCTAATATATCCCACTTCTCTAAACTTCTGCAGATGCAAAGTTGTGTTTACTAAGATAATAACAATAACTTGGCATTGATAGCAAAACATGATGGAGCCAGTATATTTGATTCATAACAGTAAAATGAAGTAGCTGGCTATTTCCTATTGTTTAAGCAAAATTACTGCTCCAGTTAAAAAGCACAGGGTGGCTTTTATGACAATGTAAGGAAGCAAGTCTCCCTAACAAATGAACTAAGGATTTGACCCCTCACTTGTTTTCCCCTTTGAGGACAAGGAGCTGACCCTTAATGTTCTGGCTATCATTTACATAAATTAGTAGACTTCAAAAAGCTTGTGATGCTCATGTGATCTGGATTGAAAAGCTGGATAAAATAACGCCTAGCTTTTCATAATGTTTTCCTCAAGAGTTTCAAATCTGCCAAAATTATTTAACAGGCTGGTAAAATAGCAACTATTTTACACTTTAAAATAGAGCCTGCTAAATAATTTCTGGGAAATTATCTTTTAGCAGAGTGACAGGAATAATATTACCATATCTAAGAATCCAAAGATATAGTCACTACATACAGAAAGAGGACAAGAAGTCTCTTTTAATCTTGTTTCATTCAGTCTGAAGACGAGTCTGTTTCCAGAGACAACATAAAAAGTAATATCTCAGATATCTCCGTATGTGACAGAAACTTTAAGGCCTTGTGAAACAGTCCCAAAGCAAAACTATGAATTAGCTAAATGAACAGCTTTAGGAAAAATGGAAATTGTCTTTGGATCAAATCATGGACAATCAGTTTCAGTTCCTTTCATATTAACCATCTCCATTTCAGTTAATGTGGCCTTAAAAACACTCTGAACAAGTTCTGACTTAACTACTTCTAAACAAATATACAGTTTTACTTTAAATATTTTCAATTGATTGCTCAGCACCACTGCTATTTAGTTCTTCCAGTTGTTGAATTATTCTCAGGATTATGTCTTTGCTCTTTATTTCCATTCTGAATCTTTTTAAATACAGGCTACAGGCATCATATCTCGTTTGCTTGTGTTAGATTGGAAAAAACATTTGGTGCCAGATTTCCATTTCCTCATTTATGTAGAGTTTTAAGCCTTTTTCTTATTAAAAATCATACAGATTGAGCTAAAAAAATCTCAACTTGTTGTAAGGCACATTTTTCCAATACTTCAATCACATTCATGTCTCTTCTCTGGCCTTACTCTTACCTACCCACATTAATGTACAGCTGTGGACCAGAAGTGAACACGCCATTCCAATATTTGCCACACATACTAAAATAAAAAAGAAGGAATAAAGCATTCCATCTCTTATTTATACTTTCAAGGATCGAATTCACCCTTATGCCCACAATATCTTGCAGAGGTCACATCCCTTCAATCCATCACTGCTGAAACATTCTTTCAGAATGTCACTGAAACTTGAGACAGTCCTCCATCTATTGAGTACAAGCTAGACTCTGGCCAGGTATGTATCTTTTCATTTGGCTGTAATAATACCTACAGTATCTTCTTGGGTCAGATCATCAAGAAATCCAGGTACTTCCATTATTAGCCTCTCTTATTCATCATTTACTACACTCCTCCATGACTGCTTCATTACAAGTACTATTGCAATTGAAGAAAAAGACTTTTTTTTGCCCTCCATATTAGTCAATTATAAAAATCAGTGTACAATAAACAAACACCTTCCAGCTTTTATGATACTGCACCTTTTTCCTGTTCAGCTGCTTCACTAAGTTCAGGAAGTTTAAGTCCAACTAAATTTTGATTTCTCATCAAAATATGCTCCTGTTAAGAAAAACAGTAACATTTCTAAGTAAGTTAACTAGAAATCTCATTTTAAATATCCCTGCCATGTGAACACTAAATATAACATTTACTTTAGTTATTAAACTTAATGGACATATTTATATTAAGTTATAGTCAGATGCTATATTGCATGGATACATGTACATTCACACACACACACTCTTGAATATTATGTATTTCAAATTTCATACATGCCTTCTTTAGAAAAATTCCTGGTCACGCAGAGATTTTCAATATGTGCCCCTTACTCAAGAAGAAAAATTCAGTTGTAGTAAATAAGGGTTTTAGTAAATGAGAGCCAAAAAAGCATTCTTGGATACAGCCATAGTAATAAGTAAGTATCCCAGAAAGAAGAGAAAATTCAGAAAATCTGATATGAGACTTTGTCACTTTGACTTATTCAGTAGAATTTATTCACATTGAATCTTAGTATACTACAGCTGCAAGTTAATACTTCACTGTTACTGTACTCTCTCTCTATTCCTTATGGATAGGGAAGAATGTACTCTCAAGGATTAAACGTTGTTATCTGATTTCTCCTTCTATCACCTCCTCCTTTTCTACTTGCATATTCTCAAATATGTTTAAAATTCACAAACACCTGCTTTTGTTTATAAGTAGACAATTCCCAATGGAGACAGAGTTCAAATCTCACCTAACTGGAATTATATATCATGTATTAATTTTCTGATGCTATTTTTGCTTAACAGCTTCTAGGACTTCCAAAATTATATGGCTCAAGTGTCTCTATAATCAAAACTTCCAGTACATATATGCCAAGAATGTGTGTTATATAAAGATGAAAAGATGAATAACTAAGTTGCCATTCCCAAGCAATACAATGGGAATGAATTAATCCAAGTGCAGAATTTGAGGTCCTCACCTGTCAGCCTTGTGTTCATCTTACAATATTAACAGTCAAAGAAAATATTCTTATTAGGCTGTTAAGGAAAGTAACTACTACTTTTTTTTTTCTTTCAAAGGTTGTTTTTGCTATACACACATGGTAGTTGCTATATGATGGTGGTTTATCATTTCATGACATTTCTACTTTTTTCAATACACTAGTTAATACTTAGGGTTTAATTCTTAATTTTTACCAATCATTTAGACAATTATTTAACAATTGATTAGTTTGTAGATTTCGTAGTCCAAGCCTGTCCTTCAAGAAGCTGACATATTTGCACCATTTTAGAATTAGGAACGGTAAGTCTGGCCATCCTTTACCTGCCCTTGCTCTCAGAGACACCCAGTTCTAAAACTCTGGACACTTTCAGACATTTTCTGAGAATGTTCAATACGCAAAACATCATACCAAAACATGTTCCTGTCCCCTGAGATCTTGCAAATGTAATGTTATTGCAAAGGCTAGTATTCTTGGATGACAGGACTACTGGCCTTAGAAGGGAGAGTACCAACCAATACAGGACTCAAAAACACTCAGCTGAACAAGTGAAAGCAATTTTTAAATCCCAAGAAAGTTCACAAATAGTATATGATATGCAGAGGCTTGTAAGCCCTTAAACAAGAGTATAGTAACCGTCTCTAAACTTCTATTAAAGATTTCTGTTTATACACAGGTCTCAGCCCACTCATACAGAAATCAGTCAATTGGTCAATATATTGTGAGAGCCTGTGGATCTGAGGACAACTCCGAAGGAGCAGAAAAAGCATAGCACAGGGAAGCAAAGGAAGTAAAAGAGCATAAGTAACCCTTTCAAAGAGAATGTTGTTACATCCTGACGAAGGAAAGATTATTCAGATCTAAAATTCTCTTTAGAAATCAAAATGGATCATTTTACTCCCAAGTATGTTTTACAAATTACATGATTGTTAATCAACTGTTTCCTGTTTATAGGTCATGTAAAACAATGCAAAAAAATGAGATATATTGTGTTTTAGACTCACCTTTCTGTCACAATGAAAGCAATTAGTACTTTCCTGACAGCGGTATTACAGTTTTTTTCTGGGGCCAAAACCTGCATGAGCAGGAGTATATGCATAGGCATATGTGCATGCTGAAGAAGACCATAGTGCAGTTGATGCGTATTTGAAAAGAACTAAGAATAACTCCATAGAATTTAGTTACAGGATACAATTTACTAAAGTTGCAAAGGAAAAACACAATACAAAACTGTATTGATTTTGCTGAAACTGATTCCCATTATATTACTACGCTTCTTGCAGTAATAAAAATAATGCTAAGCAAGTTGAAAGTTTAGTAAGATATGAAAATAACTTCAAAACAGGATACAACTGATGGCTAGGACTCACCTCTCTGAGCTTTGTCAATTTCTGCATTCGAATTGGTTGAACTTGGATTTGAAGGTCTTTGAATGCTTTTAATTGATTGCTGGATTTGTTACCAACAACAAAGCTTTTATCTTCCTCAGATGGTAATTTTAATGGTGTTTTATCTTTCTGTCCAGGCTCCAAGCTGTCCCATGATACAGCCCGTAGTAGAGGAGGACGCAGTCCACACAGTTTAAATTCTGGTTTACATGAAACTTTATGGTCCTTCATTTCTGGAACAGGAGTTTTTAGCTTTGAGTCTATATTTCCTATTCCTGGTCCTGGTAAATGGGTTCTTAAAGGAACATCATTTTCTTTTGCTTTCTTGAGGAATGATTTTCCAAGTTCACTTTCGCAAACATTCATGCAAGCGTTAAGAGACATTCTGCCACCATCACCACCTGAAGGGGAGCATTTAGGTAAACTATCCATATGTTTACGTGGATCAAAGTTTTCTTTTTGTTCTGAGAGCTTCTCTTTGGAGTTTTCAAAACCAGCAGAACGAGGAACCAACCTTCCCTGAGAAATCTTTCTTTGATCATTCTGCCTTCGATCAATTAATCCTTTTGTAGCATTCTGAAAGTAGAGGGACAAACATAAAACAGAGAAACAAGAGCAGATTTCTCTTTTCCCTTGCCCGAGGACAGATTTTCACTGTAAAAAGCCATTTCCTTTTCAGCGACATTTGCTTTTAAACATGTGCTGTTGATGAGAGAAATAATTTTTAAAAGGCACTTGAAAGAACAGTGAACTGGGAATCTCTTCTCTGACTTTTGAGATAACCTCGTCCCATTCCAAAGTCCATTATAGAGATCCTCATATAGCCAAGTTTCTCATCATCTCAATGTAAGGTTTGTCTGAGTACATGGCTTTAACCCTGTATCTTATAGCACTGTTACTTTCCTTTGATTGTTTTCTGTTAGCCCCTCACCTCCCAAGGAAAAAAACCGTGGGTTTGTACACAAAGGTAAAGCACATATTGTAATTTCTCTCTTCTTACTTTGCGTGCAGTATTATAGATTATAATTTGGCTGCAATCTCTATAGGAGAACTGGCAAAAGAATGTGTGCCCCTACCTTGGCTACTTTGGTACAGAATCTATATTTTGTCTAAGGGCACCTGTGTCAGCAATTTAAGGCAACCAACATACAATCTAACCGTGGGCTCTGCCTTAGATATGTTGCTACTCCTCTCCTTTATAGTTACTGCTCCAAAATTCTGCTTGCCATACCGGTTTTTGTAAGTATTGCCTAATCCACTCACAGCAAAATCTCTTTAAAGGGCCATTTGATATTATCTAAAACAAATTAGGAAGCATTTGTATAAACTGCTCCACCAATAGTTGTGTGGAGCAGTAACATCCCATCAGTGGTGTCGAACACGAGGTACAGTTATCTCTTCCACTGAACCAAAGGGGTCTGGAAGAGCATGCCTCTCTAAAACACCAGTATACACCAAAGTGGCTACAGTGGAGGTTTTTACTTTAATTATAAAGGTATTTAGTGTATTGATTTTAATTGAGCTAGGGCAAGGTGCATGACAGGATGTAAAAGCCAGCTGTAACCATTGTCCTCCACTACATTTGCAGGTACTTCAGAATTTCTTAGAGGAGTATCAATTTTCTTTCCACTCGGTGAACAGTCCTTTAGCCTCTTCAATCATATAAATAAGTCACATGTGTGCCAAGACAAACAGGCAGATTTTGTTCAACACTTAAGGTGAAACACTTACCTCTGCAGTTTGCCTGTCATCCTCTTTCACAGTTCTGTTATTCTAGCAAAAATGGAAGGAAAAAGTTTCCTTACCTTTCACATCTATGCTGCAAATGTTAGATATAGATATTAATGGATGAACTTTGAATCTTTTAATTTTTACACTGCTTGTCACATTTATTTATGAAATAATTTTAGGGCTTAGTTTTTTCCATAGATTAGCATTATATTGGATCTTTTTCCATTTTCTACACTTAACAGATCTCTATGATCCTTCAGTGCTTGTTACCTCATGGATTTTTGTCTTCAGAGTTAACATTTATTAGTCCCTCACTCTGCAGAAAAAAACATATCAATAATCCAATCTTGGTATATAAAATGGTATTCAAAACATCCCGTTTTTCTCAGGGACAAACAGGACAGCGTAGTGTAATATAGCACTGTAATAACCAGGTTACTGGGCAGACTGTTCAGCTCTTTCTTACCTGCCCTGGAGATACTGACTCAGCACTAGTGGTTGTACATACATCAGATCCTAGAAAGACACACACATAATTAGGGCATATCCTGATGTTTTGCTCAAAATTTTTACTACTACAGCATTAGCAAACACATACATTCACAGTTTCACTTAATGTATTAAGGACAAAATTTAAATGTGGAAAATACTATTCAAAAGGAAAAAAAAATTATCTAATATAAAGTAAGGGAAAGCTCATTAAAGCTTCTCAAAACTCCATTGTTGAAAAGAATAAAAAAATAGAACATGTAACCTAGCAGCACCACAGGAATAAAAAGTAATAATACAAAATATATATATGTAAAAAAATACATATTGTGGGCATTCATGAGCTTTGTCATATCCAGGAGGAGATGCTTGAATCTGCAGATTTTGACTTCTCCTCAAAAGATATTAAGAATATATTTTTGGTTAGCTTTTATAACTTGAAGTTTGAGCCTGCATAGATCATTTTACCTGATGGAACTGGAAGAGTGAGAGAGTTGCTCCGAGATGCTACCGGTGAAACTTTAGGACTAAGTGTAGGGGAAACTGCTTCATTAAAACAAAGACAAAAACAAAAAGCAATTTTACTTTCTAGGCTTGTAGCTTCTGAATTTTTAAAATTCAGATAAGATTAAAACATGAATCTCATAGTTATCAGTCATGTGTTTGTTCAGAACCTGACAAGTTGTACTTGGCAATTAGGAACTTAGAGCAGGTTTTATCTCGTATATCTGCCACAAACAAATGCAATTCTGTTGATACACAGAATCTTTATTCTCCTCAGTTTTCCGACATTGTAAGCACTGCAGAGAAGTAGACACAAGAGAAGGATTCACAAGGAATTTAGGAAAAAAAAAAAAAAGGAAAATTTAATTTCCTCCAGAAAGTGTCAAACCAATTTTAAGATAGAACTTTGTTTTGAATTGGCATTTCAAGGCTACATGAAAGTCCTACTTCATGATAAAAAGGTATATTGTCCTAGTTTTCAAACACTTCCTATGAGGGGAAAAAAATAATTTCAATTGACACTCTAGAACAAAATATTTTATTCTGCTGTTTTTAAAGGAGGATCTGGTCCATTTAGCTTAGTTTATGACTATGTTCAGAATAAAGGTCTGTGTAATTTTGTCTGAGGGGATTGTTTTTCCAACAGTATGAATCCTGTCATTAAAATTTCACTCTATGTACAACAGGAACTTTAGGAAGAAAATCTTCACAAACAGAAATTTGTGACCATTTTTAATATTCCAATAGAAATACTTCATGCTTTCCTGTTACAGTGTTTGCAGTGTGTCATTCAGGCGCTTAAAAACTTTACACCATCTTCCACTGTTACACATGAATATAGAGATTGGTCATTTCTGTTTTATATGGAATTGTGAGGCGGGGCAGAGGGATTCTGACCTTCAAATTAACAAAGTGTATGTATACAGTAGCATGCATTATAGTAGATACTTGTATGTGCCTTTGCAGATCTTTGAAGTAGAATACAAAGTCTGGTTTTCAGAATCTGCATCTACCTGTTGGTGACTCTGGAAGGCTGCTTCTGGACTTTCTGCCTCTGCGCATTAGAAACCTCTCGCTTACTTTCTTTGCTTCTTCTAGTAATTCAAGGTTCTTCTTTTTGTCTTCCTCTGATATTTTGACATCTGGTAGCTGATCATTTACCAGATCAATCACATGACCACTGTTGTCTAGGTAGAAAGTATCGGAATTAGAGCTGTACCTCATATTTCCAGGTTGTGGCATTTCAGAGTAACAAGTACAAAACATATCTATAAATTCAGCTTTGTGCTTGCATTTAATAAATATTCATGTCTGCTTATTTCTAATGTTGTTATATTAAGTTTAGAGCAAGTCCTCAAAAACACAGATAATCCACCAAGATTAAGTCACTATGATGAAAGATGCTCTTACATGTGAAACTGGCATTTACAGCTGTGTCCTCAATACAGTTTTTCTGAATTATCAGTAAAAGTGGCATTAGATCCATTTCAACTAGCAGTCATGGCATTTCTGTCAAAGACTTAGTTATTCCACAGATTTTGTATGTGCAATTTTTCAAGGCTAAGGTCCCACAAACTCACCTGGCAAAGATTTATGCACACTAGTTTTAACATATAGATGATTCCATCAAATAATCTATAGAATAAAGTGCAGAGCTTGCAAGTATAAAGATTTTATTCTATGCAGATAGAAGAGCTTTTCCCACAAATGCAGAATCAACAGTAAAGCTGCACCTGGCAAAGCTGCAGGCAGAAGCTGAATAGCTAAAGCCTGAGAATGATAAAGCTATTTCAAAAAGCAAATCAATCTCTAGCATGTGGTGGACCTGCAAGAACTTTCCAAAGGAATTGCAAATCCCATTAGAATATCCAATGGTTAAAGAAGGTGTTGTTAGAGAGTGCTTTTCCTCATGCCTACTTATGTTGATATGTTAGATACATGACTCAGGACAATGCATGGACCACAAACTGAAAGCTCTACACTTAGACCTTTAGATTAATGCATTGTTTTCTAAAAAATTTTTAATTAGGTGTAGAAAGAACCCTTTAATCCCTGGCTTCCACATTGGTTAAGAACACTACATTTGAACACTATTTTTTACAATTCTCCAAGCTATGATTAAGCAAAGAATGTATACTGTTATTGGAAAGGCCCTTTCTGTGTGAGTTGGTGTGAATGGTTTCTATAAGCATCTAGGCTTGTATGGAGAAACAGTTACCTGAAAATAACAGGCCAAAGAAAGGAAATATTTATGCTGACAAAGTACTGCGTGACTGTTTGAGTGAACTAACTATGTGAGTAAGTGACTGTGTTGTGTGAAGAGTTATCTGGTGTTAATAACCTGATCACATTAACAACAGCTTAGGGAATAAAATCTGTTCTCAGAAATATCAGTTGTGCCTGTCTCTCTCCCCAGCTTGATGCCTCTATTAGGGAAGAGGGAATTTGTAACACTGTTTTGCAATAAAAAAACCTACTAAAGAACAGCTTTGGTGAGGGGGAGGGAAGTCATCAGGTAATAACAGAAAAATATTTTTAAATTTGACAAGAGCCATTACAGAACAATCAGTCTTCATAAATGCTAAGGACATAAGCAAGCAGCAAAAACTCAAGGGTTCTTGGTTTGTGGGTGTGGTATTGTTTGTTTGGTTTTGGTTTGGTTTTTGTTTTTGGGTTTTTGGTTTTTTTTTTTTTTTTTTTTTTTTGGG
>VYXH01003067.1:291625-314639 GCA_013397275.1 Burhinus bistriatus
TTTTTTTTTTTTTTTACAAAAATAAATACATTACATGGAGCTCTACACTTCTATACTCATAATTCTCATATGACGTTCCTCAAAAAGTTCACATTGTCACAGGAGAGCAGGATAGCAAACATGCCAAGAAAATAATATGAAGATTTAAGTTTAAGAAAAATACCCTTGTAATATTGGAAATATTAGAATGCAAAAGCATGATCTATTATGTGATGCAAGTGCATAACTGACATTGTATGAGACTGGTTTGAAAGCAATTTTTGGTAGCATTCTTGAAAATGTTACAATGTGTTTTGTGTAACAGTCTGACAAAAATTCAGGTGACTACTCTGCCCTGCTCGTAGGGCAAAGCAGCTGAGTACACATGTGCATTGTTTATACTAATCTCATGACTGCCAAAGAGCAAAAGCTTTTCAATGACGTAACATCAGCTTTAAAGTCACTCAAGTCCATTTTAGGACTCTAAAACCAGCTCATGAAAAAGAAAAAAAAGAAAAGAAAAAGAGAAAGACTGTAGCCAAGGCTAGTTCAGGTCAGGTAGAATACATTAATCATGGTTCAGCTTCTACAGAGGTGAAAACTCATGTCTCCTATTGTAGTACATTTGTAAGGAGAAGGGCTTAAATCAAAAGAAATCTTTGTGCTCTGAAGAGTACTCAGGCTGCTATATGTGTATCTCGGAAGAGAAGCTTTAACAGGAAGCTAAAGTTGTCTCACAGTTGTACATCTGCACGAAGATGATACAGAATTTTTCCACCACCTTCCCATTGCCTGCCTGTAACTGCCCTCTCCATGTTAGCTTCCAGACAAGTCTGCTCTTCATCTTTTCTCAAAAGCTGCCTCAGCTCCTCGTACCAGTGACTGCCTGCTACCAAGTCTTTGCTTCCTTTTTGTCCCAAGCTCTCCTCCCATAAAATGTAGGGCAAAACTGACTCCACCTCTATGGCTCAGGTGGAACCTGATCCACATGCTTTCAAGGATGATCATATGCCATCTAGTCTTGCAGGGAGGCTTGTGCAGGGCTGAGAGGACGGCACATGCAGTTTGGTCCATAACAGAAGATCCAAGCGGCTCAGCGATACTCAGGGTGGCTAGGATATGCAGAGATTCTGGTTGTTAAGCTCTACCAAGCCCTCACTAAGCATATAGAAAAAGCATTTTTAAAAGTTTTATAATCCAGACAAATTTGGATGGATTTGAACAGTAATGGGGGGGAAAAAAATAAAAATCTCTCTGCTAAAAGAGCTACCCTGCCAGGACAGTCAGATGATAAAGCTTTACTTTATACCGCCTGAATTTTATAAAGCATTGGAAAAAACCAATAATCCTCTGCCACCTGGCTGTATTCTTAGAAATTAATTAAAGGTCTGGACTGAATTTCAGAACAAATTTGGCCTGAAACAGACACTTATGTGAAAGGCCTCAGAAAAGTGGTGCATTTCAGAAAGCAGTCTTTTGAGTGAGATAGGGTTTTAAGTAAGCTTAATTTTAGATGTTTAAGTGAAGTGCTGAGCTTAGAGTTTAGCAATTAAGGTAATGAAATTCAATTGTAACTACATTTAGTTGAAACAGCCAGGAGAACAGAAAAAAATAATCAGACATCTCCTTCAGAACAAAACAGATAACCTGCAGTGATTCGATAAAAGTACAATACAAATTTAAATAGGAATAATTTTAAAAAAAGAAATGCAGAAGCTTGAGTGATGGAATAATCGGTGTACGAGAAATATTATGAACATCTGAGACAGACTTTTCCTCAGCAGTCAGAAAAGCCAGTAAAACAATGTTTGGGATACAAAGAGAGGAGAAAGCTGGAAACAGAGAAAGGGATTTCTGGTTTAAAAAGAGGGAAAGATAGCAGCTCACAACCAATCCTGAAACTGTAGGGAGATTTATAGGCCACTATAAATCTTAACATAACTGGTAAGGATGAATTTTTCTTTGTTGCAGGTATGCATTACATGTATAGAAATTACAGTTTTAATACTAAAACCCTGAAATCAGTTTTTAAGGGTATCAGTGAAAGCATATTATAATATTATATTATTCTATATGAAATAAATCCAATTACATTAAAATATGGGAATGACTAAAAATGACATCTGACTGAAATTCTATGATTTATGGTGGGAGAAATAGTTCTGTATAAAACACTTCTAAAATATGCAATACTTACTGTAACAAGACAGCACACAAACTAAGAGTTCAACTACATACTCTTAATTCAGACAACGTTTCAAACAAGGGGCTAAAGTTCTTTGAATTAGGCTAACTGCCCTCACACCTGTATTAATGGGAATTTCACATCTATTTCCTTCAGGAACACTGAGCTAATGAATACTTTGATGAATGTTGTTTAGAGTTAATCAGAATGGTGAACATAGGCTGCTGTAAGAAATACTGAAATAGAAAGCCATATTTGTTTTCTCAAAATGAATTTGAGAAATATAACTCGGGTCTTCCCATCATGTAAAAGAAACTGCATGTGACGTAAGGTTCGTTTTCTTTTACTCACAACTATCTTGTGAATGTGTGTGTATTTGTGCATGCAGGGAGAAGGTCGGGAAGCATACATCTCCTGAAACAGAATGAGGAACTTGTTGGACATGAGGTAGTACTTTAGATAAGATGAGATTCCAGGCTTGGAAAGTTTTGTTCATGGCAGAAAACAAGTCCACCTGTTGTTAGTTCCTTCTGATGCCCTCACCTTGCTTGCAAGTCCTTATCTTACAACGATAAGCTATTTTACTTATTACATAGTCACGTTGTAGAACGTGGACTGCCGCAAGACCCAAAAGTGATAACAGGTATGAACAAGATCAAATTCTAACAACATTGGCTAGTTGCAATCCTTAACTTAAGTAGGCTCATGAGCAGTGTGTTGGTTAAAATCCTCCCACTGTTACTTTGTGCCTAAAAATAACAATTTATCCAAAACAAAGCACTTTGCACAGTTAACTGATTCATGAACTATCACGTTATCACAGTTCATTTAAGAACTACATCTAAAAGGTCTGTATAATGTATTAAAATATTATTTTAAATTTTTTTTTTTTAGATTAGGTGGTTGGAATTCTTCATTTCTCCCATTTGACAAGCATGCTCAGGATTAGATTCATTGATGTCTGCTAGCTTTTCATACTTGTTCTCTTTGGGTATGTTTTACCCAGCAAGCCTTTTGTATTAAAACACTATTCACATGGGTGAGTTAAAAAAAATCTTCTTGACCTAATATACATTCTCAGCTATTAGTCTGATGAACTTGCATCCATCTGGGGTGTTTATCTTAAGCCAGGAAACTAACACTCAGCACAATGTGCAATTAAGATGGAATGCATGACAAATCAGTCTAGGGCTTACTGCTGACAGTATTTTCCAACAATGTTAAAGTGGCGGATGTTTTCACCTAAACTGTAGAATACAGTGTCCTCAAATGCAGTGACAGTGATACATTTTTAACTGAGGATGTGCCAGATTATAAATCCTCTCTTTCTTTACACCAGTTTGCATAAAACAGGATGATCTAGATAACCTGTGATTTTGTAATCACAATAAGGTACTTTACTTCAGCTAAACTAACAATTAAAGAAACCACCCACTTTATTAGAACATAAAATTACTTTGTATTGGTGGTATAAGTTATTCCAAAGGGGCAAGTATAATCTCTTATTGAATTTTTAAATTTATCTGCAAATAAAACATTTAAAACCACGTAGATGCCAGAAATTTGAGTAGCAAAATAATGAATATGTCTGGGGAGCACCCACCTGCTCTCTGTATAATTCCAGTGTATGTTCAGCTACTACTGTGGCAATTAAAGCACTGAGAAAGACTACAAACCAAAAACCAGATTTCCATCTTTCCCACACATGTGAATTGCATAACATCTTCTATATCTGTAAAGGCAACACTAGACGTTTCAAGATTACTGTGAAGTACAAGCCTAAGTTCTTTTCTCAAAGGTTAAAGTTTTCTGCAGTAACATCACAAAGGACATTTTTCGACAGCTTTGATAAAAGTGGTTCAGAGCAGACAAGACATATAAGCCTCCAGATAAAACTGATAATCAAGTTCTTGAGCAACTTCGGTTCTCATTCCTTAGTCTACAAGATATTTGAAGAATTCTAAGAATATCAACTGAAAGATCATTCATAGCTTCATCAATTAATCAAAAAACCACTACTACATAACAACGACTAGGATGTTATTTTACAAACTGCTAAATATGCACAAACAGGTTTCAGCCTCAGGTTTCCAACAAGTGCCAGAAAATGCTTTTGTAAGAGTGCTTACTTTGGCTGGAGGAGAACTGTTATGTTCTGCCTCTTTTGATTGTCCCTTGTCTTCAGGTAAGGTTGGCATGGTGGACAGTGTGAAGCACGCGAACTGCAATGTGGACTAACAGGACCATGCACTGCTGAGAATATCTGGTTCAAGTTAGCCTGAAGGCATAAGCGCTGAAAGGCCTTGTGATCTGCAGGCTGTGTTAGATGCCAAAAACACAAGTCAAATCCATTTAAAACTCTATGCTTTAACACTGAGATCACTTTACAATAACAAACAGTGTGAAGGTTTAAAATTAAAAATGCTATCTTGTGTTTTATTAACTAAAGCTTTCAAGATCAAGTATAACTTAGTAAATGCATTCAAAATGGACAACCTTCCATTCTTGTTGCTCTTTCCATCTCTTCCCCCCATTTTACAGATTTTTTTCTTGTTACTATGACTGTTTTGGCTGTGACCAAACTACCCTCTCCAAAAATCCTCTGAAAAGGAAATAGCATTCTGGATATCTGTAGTATGCCTTTTAGTAACTAACACATCCTAATGCTACAGAGCGTGATCTCAGATCTCAAAGAAAGGAGTAAAACTGGAAACCCAGATGGTGGCACTCTTCCTTTGAGCAAAAGCAAGGCCTAGGTGAATTGTGCAAAGACTTGGTGTCCATCTGCACAAGAAAACACTGTGCAAGACAATTCCAAAGCAAAATAGCAGTAATGCCCAAAAGAAAAAAAATATTAAAATCACTGCCTATTAGCTGAGAAAATTCTTGTTGTTAGTATTAACGGAAGCTACTGGCTTCACAAGGGCATTATTAGCATTAAAGCCTTTACAGTAGTCTGAAGATGAGAAATGTTAAGTACTAATCCTTATAGCTACAGTGTATGTATTACAAGATTACTGTGACACCTACCGGATAGTTAAGGAATGGTCCTCATAAATAAATCATTCGACTCCTTGGTGGTGCCTACAGATGACAGACAATGCAGCTATCAGAGACAACGTGTTACACAGTTTCTATCTGAACTAGTAAGAGCTAACTATATTCCCTTTACACTTAATTCACAGCTGTGTATAGAATGGAGCTATACACTCAAACAGTAATACAACAATTTCAATAGTGTGCCAAGGAGATAAATATATCTAACAAGCATAGGTTCAGCCTCCAAAACATGTTATTTTCTCCCAAACCTGAATTACTAATCTCATCTCAATTCTTTTACTCTTCTGGAAATCAAGATAGATAGAACAAAGAGGTTGAGATGGGGAGATGATTTGAAGTTCAAAGCACTTAGCAGCGTTGTAAGATTAACCTTCTAGAGTTGACCCTTCTGTTTCACAGAAGGGCAAAGAAATGTATTCTGGAACATACCGGTTTATTGAGGCTAACAATTAAAATTGCCAAAATACTTGTGTTGATTAAAAAACAAAAAAAAAAGGAAAGAAAAAAAAAAACAGACAAAACCATTCACAGGAAATGCTGAAGCAGCCTCAGTAGTGACAAGTTCCTCACCTCAGCTTTCACAGAAAACATTTTGTGTTGTAAAACCTACAGAATGTGTGAAAACTTTGGACTACAGAAGCAGCTAAGACCCATGCTTTTGTTAGATTTATTTTGCATTATATTGCAAACTTAATTTTCTCTTTTACTAGAAGATGAATAGAAAGCCATCTCACATGAAATTTAATGCAGAACTAATAGATTGTAAAAATGATCTCTATACAAGTATTAATGTGTTCGGAAAAAATAATTATTCCATTGAAGTTTTTTGATAAAGACTGTGGAAAAGATGCAGCATATATGATGTCATTATGAAGACCAAGATAGACTTTTTTGAACAGCCAGCGTATTTTTTTTCAGAACAGTATATGCTGTAGGAACAGTATGTTTCAAGCTTTTGTAGACATTTTGAACCTGTTACTGGTGAATTTCTAGCTCTAATGGAATAAGTGAAAGCTTATGTTTGTTTCATGATTTTAGCCACCTCTGACTTCAAATAAGAGCAGAGGAAGCTTTCTGTGAATAAAAAGACAATTTAAAAATGTTTATTAAGGCAAAATATCTTTAAAGTCCCTAATATGATGGAAAACAGACATTTATGATTAGATATATTTTAATAAACCCAGAGAGATTAAGCAGACAGCGGTAGCATTAAACATCTGTGTGTTTCAACAGTTAAGTATTTTTGTATCAAACAACAGTTACCAACTATTAACAACACATGAAGACATGACAGAAGCAAGGTAACTAAAAAAAGTGACATGGACTTGCATTTCATCTCTGTAACAAAATCCTGGCATCCTACACAATTTCTGAGTTCGCAAGAACTCAAATTCAAACAAAAGCAAAAAAGAGAAGATATAAATGTGGCTGTTTATCTAATCCCTCTTAGTGTTTGCCTTATGAATTTATAACGGTTCCAACAGGCTCAACTCAACAGAATGCTGGGCCGGAAAAATTAGAAAAGTTTCAAGTCATGGCCAAAGTGTATTTGCAGTCCTACATGGAGTTGTATAAGCTATTGCATCAAAGTGGTTTATTACTGGTCTTAGCTGAGTTCCTAGTACGTACTAAACTTAAAACAGTAATGCAAGTCATATTGAAACAAGAGCGAGCTATTAAGCACATCAAGTTTCAGTTCATTTTTCAGATTTAAAAAGCAAAAAAAACTTTAAAAAAAAAATCAGCAGGCTTGTCTAAGAATAGAAAGGGACAAATCCCGAGCTATGTTGTCTTAGAGATGCAGCACAGAAAGTACTGCCAAGGGAGAACGGAGGGTAGAAAGATGAATTTATGCCACCTTAACCCCCAGATTTGGAGTGGACTGAGTTCAGTCTGTCTCTGACACAATTAGAACCTTACTCTGACTTCCTTACAGAGCTATCCTGCAAATAGGAAAAAGCTCCAAGTCTTTGTGGTGCTGATCAGTAGGAAAACTTCTTCTTCTAACTTTCCATTTTTTCCTAATATCTCTCCAGAAAACCCAGTGTTGAGGACTGTATTGGAGCAGCAAAAGCTTGCATATAATTATTCATATTCTGAGGCTTCTTAAAACAGAGGCAGTCTTTGCACACCTTGACTGCACAGCTGTAGTCCTCTAAGGTGCCAAAGTAAGGGCTACTACTTATTGGTATTTCAACAAAATATAGAAGGACATAGTTCAATTCATAAACTATATGATTTACAAGACCTGAATGATTATTTTTTCAATCTAAAAGCTTATTTTTAACCTGTGCAATGTTCTTAAAATCGGATCCTTTAAAGACTTTATGATCCTTAACCAGCACAAACATCACATCTTGTAATTGCAAATGGATATAACCGATGGAGCCACCCTCTTGCTCCATGGTGTGCGAGGAGGTCTGTCATTTTCTGTATCAATTACTGCCTTCTGATACTAGTAGGAAAGGCAAAGGTTTAGAAACAATGGAACCTTTAGATACTAGGGAATAAATGTTCTTCTTCCATCGCTGCTAAAGTGACCTTATGCCTATTTGATTGGCAATGAAAATAGCCCCAGTAAATGTCAGTGAGAGTCAAAACATGTAGAAGAAGGGGGCGTCATGAGAACAAGAATTAGAGGAGCTTCTCTGCATCTCACAAATCTAGGAAGAAAAGAAATGTCCTTGGAAAACTTATTTCCCTGGAAGTTACATTTTTTACTTCTTCAGTAGAGCATTGGGGAGGAGTACAGCCTTGGAACCCCCAGAAATTTGCACCTTTATCTACAAAAACAGCTTACAACCTTACTGAACTCTGAACCAAAGTGCAGAGAAGCATGACTATTCTAAGCCTGGCTCATTTGCCAGCTGAACAGCCTTTGAAATCTTACTGCCATTAGCTTTGTCAGCTTTATCTCCTTTCTACAAGCATTAACATGTTTCAGTCAAAGAAGGAAAGGATATGTTAACAATACATGCAATATAGTGAGATACCAACTGAAAAAACTGTAATTATTGTTCCTGAAGATACTGAAAGGATAGAGTAAAAAAAATACATCTGCACTTCAAAAACAGTCAGGGTGCATAAGCACATGTTAGCGTCCTAGTCATTAAGACAATGTCAAGATTCTGTTCTTTCTTTTGTTAGTCATTGACCAAACTCTGTCTGGCCTACCTCTATCCTATAAAGGATGTCATGAGATTATTGTAGTGTTTTATCAGAGTAAGTGATCCTCCCCAAAATTCCAGTCTTTTAGAAATTGCAAGAGCTTCAAAATTACCTTTTAAAATTAAAAACTTGTAGAGATTAACTCAAATGTCACAAGAAGAGTGGATGTGGGCGAAGATCTACAATCTTAATCTGCATGAGCATTTTGCACCTACAAAATGAGTTTAAAAAAAAAAAATCAACAAATTACTATCCTGTTCACCAGATTCTGCTTATTCCCACACTAAGATGAGACAATGTAAAGAAAAAAAGTAAGAAAATGAAGGAAGGGGGGAAAGATTGAGTGCTTTTTAATGTTTTGGTCTGTTATTGTAAACTTACTGCTTAAAATAGTTAGGAAAAAAACGATCCCCTGAGCTCAAATTTGTAGTCAGATAGAGATCAGTGAATACAGAGAACTTTCTTTTACCACTGTGTAGGCTTAGAGTACAATCTCCAGGAAATGGTGATCTGGGAGCTCTATTCCATAAAAGGGAAAAGTATTTAGAGGCCCTTGGCTTTCTGTGTCTTCTCTCTGCAACTCATTTTACCATAGCAGAGAAAGCTAAGTATAATCAGTTAACTTACCCTCTCTGAGTCACAGCTGAGTACCGTGTTAGCAAAGGCTTAGATAAAGGTGCTTTACTCCATCTCCACTGATAGCTTGGCAGTTGACCTCAAATGCTCTGTCACGTCACAACAAGGATATATAAAAAAAAAGCAGAAATAAACAGTTAAGAAAGCATTTATTAATCTTTCTTGACCTCATACTGCTTACGGTCAAGCCAAGCAACTCTCATTTGTCAACAATGGGAGTTGCATACTCATGAGCACAGCTGAACTGCATAATTCTGAGCTGCTTTTTGTAACTCCTCTTTCTTGTCCTGCAAAGTGGTTGTAAAACATTAGCATATTAGAAAGGTATCTTTTTGCGTGCCTTTTATATTGCTCTAAAAGCATATGTAATTCATGTAGCATTTTGAATTAGGTTTTGCAGCTTTGAAGTATGTAAAAAACACCAAACATTTCTTTCAAACCACATGTGAGCAAAACAGGGTGTTTCTCATATGTTTGTACCACAGAGTAAGTTTTCAAATACAAAGCATGGTTATAGTATTTAAGATACACAAAGATTGTTGGCATATATTAGCTATTTCAAAAAATTTAAAAAAAAACACCACCACAACAAACCAAACCAAACCAAACCAGATCCAGAATATCTTAATAGAAAACCTTTAATATTTTGCACTAGGACTTCAAAATTTTTGTATAATAGAAACATTCACTGGAAAAGCAAAAAAACCCCAAACCACAACTGAAGTTGACTCATTTACATTCTTACCCTATGTGACAAGAGATACTACATGGAAATTAGAAGACACTTCCTTTATTGTCTGCAACACAGAATAAAATTGACTGTTTCCTACTGCATCCAATTTTTATGACAAGAAAGTGGTTTCTCATATTAAGTACTTAAGTTTGCAAGATACTAGGATACTGCTTCAGTCAGTTTACCAAAACACATAGTCATAGCCCCAGGACTAATATAAGGCCACTTCTGTGATAACAGTAATGATCTGTAGTCTACCCACATTAATATCCATACTACTGTATAAGGTAGAATCTGGAAGACAAAGTGGTGTTTCTGTTCATAAGATACAGAACATATATAAGGTACAGAACAATACCACTGGGACATGCAAAGTGTATAAAACTACTATGTGAATTCAAAGCATCTGTTTTCATTCTGAGAAGTACTGAGATTAACTCCTGACTATTGAGATTAATTCCTGTGTGACTTAAATAATACTTCTTGACAATCAGAACACTTCCAGGTTACACCCTCAGAGACAAGGGATAAATGTGAATAATTCTGTCACAAAAATATTTCAAAGGAAGAAACTAACAAAAGTGTAAGGGGAATACAGCAAATGTCCCCCAGCTTCTAAAAAAACTTCTGTCTCAAACTCAGTGGGTACAGTCTTCCTTGGGACTACAAGCTACCCATATAGGACTTGCTTTATACAGCACCACGACAGGAAAAAATCTCCTTTTCTGCTTCCTGTTTTCCTCACAGCTCAGGAACACATAAAACTTGATGGTTTTCAATAATCTGCTTGAATGAGAGAAAGGAAAAGTTAGGTCAGGCAGAAAGTAAAATGTTCTTTTGATACATGTTCAGCCTGATCTGCCTGGGAGCACTCAGGAGAATATCTCTAGTAATAGCTAGTTATGACACTGCTGAGACCGAAAAACAAAAAGTTTGGGTGTGAGAGGTGGTGCTGGTCCATTACCAACAAGAACAACTCCTACAACAAGGCATTCGGTTTGGTTATGTATCTAAAATTTTATATCAGAGTTTAAAGAAATCTAGTAACTAACTCCTACAGAGTTTAATGGATAGTGTTTTCTGGGAGTTATGCACTTAACTGCAATAGGATCCATTCTGGTCCTACTTTTAGGCTTTTCCCTGATACATTAAGAGGAAAAATCAGTTGGACCCGATTTCACTCACAGACAATTATTTTAACATAGTTAAATGGAATTTTAAAACTTATGAAAAGATCGCAACTATATCTGAAAATAGCATTTTTTTCCTGTGAAATACTATAAGTGAGCTTCATTTGTTTTAGCAATAGTTACAATTTTTGTTTAGTTAGCAGTCAGTGTTTAGGTTCACTTCTCTTGCAGCAAAGCAATCAGAGGAGTGGCTTACAATCTTTTCTTTTGCAAGAATTCTAGGCTGAATTTTATGCTGCAGACAATCAGCAAACTGAAGAATGTACGTATTTTAGAAATACTGAGAAGCAGTATTTCACTAACGTTTTAGACTACTAGATCCAGATTAAAAAAAGGACAGGTTTTTCTTTTAAGGTGAGTATATTTTAGGCAGTCTGAAATGTTCCTGATTCCACTTTTTTTTTAGAGGCAATTAGGCGTTAATATTGCACAAATCAAACTTTTATAGATTACTCTGTTTTGGATGCAAAGTCCTTGTTTTCAGTTTTTGTTTTTATTTAGCACTAAAAAGAATTTAAGGCAATGAGGTTATAAGTAGCATTACCCCCCTGTGAAAACAAATGGCATACAAGTTACAAAAGTTCACAAAATATGTTCTGATTAATTTATAGGTTTTTATTCATTCTGGGGTTTTCTTTGAACTAATCGGTTAAGACAAAACTCCAATGACATAATTTTATCTGTTTAAGTATGTGCCTAGGATACTGGACGCAGCTCTTATATGCAAAGGACAGCCAAAAGGAGTTATGGGAAAGGACAGAGCTGTGAGGTTCTTAGAGCAGAGGTCTCTCCTCAGTTATGCCACTGCAAGAACCTGGCACTCCCCACATCCCATGCTGGAGACAGCAGGACAGCTGTGGCAGGAGAACCAAAGGGAGGTGGCACTTCCTCAGGGATTCCAGACCTGAAAGCTTTTACCCATCTGTTCTCCCTCATTCAATGGCTTGAATCCAGCACAAACTACAGACACATTAATTTAACTGGCAGCTGTTGCCAGGGTCACTTAACTGGCAGCTATTTCCAGAGTCACTTTTAAGACATTCTCTCCAGAGTAGGAATCAATATGGCCAAGGACTCTATGGCAGAAGAAAACAATGCATGTATCTCTCTCCTTCCTTTTTTTTTTTCTTTTTTTTTTTCTATCTATACCATCTGTTTTGTTCTTTTATTGCTCTCCAAGTACTTGTGCATATTTCTTAGCCAAAAGCAAGGAAGCTTCTTCAGAAAGTAGAAGAAATTGAAGTGAATATGAAGCCATATGTTCAGTCTTTCAAAACATAACAGTGAAAGCCACCTATATATTTCACTGAGCTTACTGAAGGTTTATGTGCAAATCCTCATTTAGAGAAAGCTCTCCAACAATGAACCAGTCAGAGATTTAAAATTTTAACTATGGTAGATTTTTTACCTCACAGGAAATTGCCTTCCAAAGCCACATAACAAACCTTTGCTACACATCAAGAACAAAGTGCACAAGCACGCTAGATACCAGACTAGGTCATGAAATAGCCATAACTGCCTAACAGATCTTACCACCTAGAGGTTTTTAGATATGCCTCCTGCATTTTAAATTTCAACTAATCACTCCTAAACAGATTTGCTTTTATCATTTCAGCAATTCTTTCCCTTGTTTTGTGTAAAAAAAAAAAAAAAAAATCCAAAAAAACTCCACACACACAAAAAAACCACAAGCAAAAAACCCCTTACAATGCAAACCCTGCCCCCTACTCTACAATTTATAGATAGCTGTTTCCATAAGTTCTGTTAACTTGCAAACAAAAATTTTACCTCATTCTACTTCCTACTGACCTCATTTTTTTTCCACCAGTGGGCTTTCAGCTAGAATGACAAGAACAAGACAACAAGCAGTAGAGCTCAGCCAGATGGCCTGTAGGAAACCAGCTGAGCAAAACTTTGGGGTACTTTAAAAAAAATTAAAATATACATATGGCGAAAAAGATAGTACGTGTGATATTAAGGAAAAATTAGGCCCTGATTTATTCAGTACTATGCACAAGTTAAAGAACTCAGCCTGCAGTAGCAAACCAAATGATCAGAAGACTGTCAGATCTCAAGGCAGAGTTGATATGTTTCTTGACTTGCAGATTATTTTTGATAGACTTTAAGGAAAAGCAGTTCAAAGGGAGAATGCGAACATGGAGTGGGTGGATATTTGGCATGGAGAATAAGGATTTCTAAGCATACAGAACAGCATATAAGAAAGTGTGAAGATAAGAGTGGGAGAACAGTACATTAAGTGTCATTCAGGAGGGTAGTTCAAAAGGAATCTAGAGCTAGGAAGTATCTGGAGAAAAACCTATTGTCTTACAACATAAAGGCAGTAACCTTAAAATAGGAGAAAATCCAAAAAAGTTTAAAATGGTACACAAGTAAAAAATGAAAAAATGTTGCTCTCTTCCTCCTCCTAAACAACTTCGTATTTGAGAGAAATGTGCAAATTTGTTTAGAAGGCAGCATCAATCTTTGTTCCATGGTCCTGAAAGATCCCTCTGACGCAGGACTTGTGCATTGATAAATCACCCAACAGAAATTGTTAATGATAGTAGTATTAAGAATACCAGAAGATAATATTACCACCGAACTTGCTTTTGCCTAAATGAGCATCATGTACTCAGTAACACAGAGTCATTTGGGTTTCTTTTTGATCTACTCCTCACAGATTTGGAGAAACCTAGATATGTTTCCACTGTCTGGACTGCATGTATTATACATCACATTCTAGTTACACGTTTATTTTTGTCTATGATGTAGGCAGAGGTGGGAACTTGAGACAATATTTTCTCAAATTGCCACTTCACTATATTCTTAGTTAATGTAAAAAGAGAACAAATTTGCTTGTGGGGAGGGGAGACAGATAAGATCGGGGGGAGGGGGGGGGAGGAAATTCATGTCCTTTGGTGCCGATTCATTCTTGTTTAAGAAAAACCTTAAGGTTGTTACATGAAGTAATATTTTCAAATGCAATTTTAACATATAACCATTCTATAAAATATTCTGTTTTCCAGGACAGCTGGATATCAACTTTATATAATTTGGAAAAAACAACTACCAAAAGCCTGACTTAGAAACATAAATAAGTTGAAGGCAATTAGGGCAGAACACTATTGCTTAGTGACCCAGAAGCCTTGTTGCTAGCCAAGCAAAAAATTTTTCCAAATGAAGAAATTAAACAAAATTCTTTCTTTCCCAATTACAAAGGGTAATCCCAGAGGGCACACTTTGTTGAACAAACCAACAATAAACAGCTTTCTTTGGGATCCTAAAATGCAACTGTAGTCTTTCAAGCAATGTGATTATAATCAGCCCTCCATCTTGCATAGATAAATGGCAAAGCAGTGAAATAAGTATTTCATTCTCATTTTATGCTTCCTGGACAAAATCAGATTCACAGTTGCTTACTTTAGTGACACATGTACACATTTTTGTTTGCATTGCAAAAATCAACACACCCAAAAGAGCATGAATGTGTCCTACTTCCTTGTTTATGAGAAAAAAAATATGAATCCAATTCCACTGAGCTTTTTAAAAATATTGCTGCACACCAGGAAAGGAATAACTATAGTACCAACTTATTCAATTAATCAGCCATTGCATGGACTTTGACTGCTGACTGCTTATTTGACTACAGTTAACTTCTGTTACTGTATGATGGCCAGACTGGAGGAACAATTCCCAGAATCAAGGAATTCTTCAGGTTGGAAGGTCATTTGGACCAATCTCCTCCTTGAAGCAGGATCAGCACTGAAGTAACTAGACTAAGTTGCTTTGGACTTTGTCCAGTTGGAACTTGAAAACTTCCAAGGACAGAAATTGCAGAATTTCTGGTAGATCTGATCCACTAATTCCCCACCACCACCCAGCCGTTACAGCCAATCAGAATGTCCTTTGTTGTAATTTACGATCATTGTCTCTCATTCTCCTGCCATGCACCTCTGTAAACCTTTAGTAACATCTTAAGCATTGCAAGACTGCAACTAGTTTCTTCTCCAGACTATGCAATACCAGATGGTTCCCTCAGCATCCCCTCACAGGATGGGTACCTCCTGACTACCATAGTGGCTCTCCCTGGATTTGCTCAAGCTTATCAAATCCTGGGGGCTCAAAACCAGATGTGGTAAAACACATGATGAGAATGTATTCCTACTCATCCTCCACATCTAATAGATGGATAGATCCTTAAGGAACTTCACTTGTAATGCCAGGCGACATGTAATGCCAGTAGTATGAACTAACTACATTATTTGAATCTAATTATTCAGCTGCTTTTTCTACTGATCGGGTAGTTCACTCATCTAGACTGCCATGTCCCAACTTGGATACAGGGCTGCTGTATCCTAGATCACAAGAATTGTTGCTTTTGCTAGAAACACTCCAATTTTATCCCTAGATTACACATTGATTCTGCAGGCCTACCTGTCTGTGAGAAGCAAAAACCAACATCTATAACTCTTCCCTCCTGCTAATGTATGATAAAAAACAGTAAATAAGCAATAACATTTAGTAATGTAATCTTTTAGGCTCTTTTGCTGGAAATAGAAACAACTTGAAAGCCAGCAGCTACATTAATTTCTCTTATCAATATCTAGCTTCAGAAACAGGTCTTAATAATAATTTTTTTAAAAAAAAGATTAATCATACAAAGGATGATCGTTCATTTCAGTATTATCCAAAGCAGGGGGGTGGTGGTGGTGAATGTTCTGTGCCTCATTCAGGTGTGATGTCAATGCAGAATTGGGACCAAAAGCCCTGTTCTTGCTCAAAAGATCTATTAAAGTAATACAAGATTTTGAAAACATACTTTGCAGGTCTTTTGCTTTTATTGCTGAATCATGTGCTGTTTTCTGTGGGCTGTGTTATTCCTTGCTACTCAAAGTATGCTACTGGGACCATATTAAAAATACGCTGAAGAGTACCTTTCAGATGTAGTCACACAGTATTATTTTCACACTATGAAGTTCTTACAGTAAGCATTCCCTAACTGATTTGTTTTTAATTTAAATTTAGTTTTTAAAAGGTGTGATGGGAAGAGGCAGCCTATTTACTGGACAGTTCAACTTATGTACTATACAAAGTCTTTCAGTAGTTCTGAGGAAATGCTTTTTTTTGTACTGGGATTTAAAAACAATGCCTAGAGACAAAAAGACAACCCTGTTACTGCTGAATTTAGTAAAGAAATTACATGTGCATTTTACTGTTAGCAATGGATGGGATGACCCTCCAATGAGGTACATATATTAGCTGAAATAGCAATGAATTGCTCAGAGTTGTGTTTCCTCTTCGGCAAATTGTGCCAATTGAGACAGTTATGTATTTCAAGGTGAAATCAACAGAGAGTATTTGACTTAATAATTTGAGGGCTGCATAGGTATTCTATCAGACAGGATGATGTAGTAACTAAGACTGCAGTAAAATAAATACTCCAAACTCCACACAACATGCAGAAATAGTATGTTAGCACAGGAACTGTTCCATGACATGGCTGTTCTTGTATCTTATACAATAAAACACTCATTTGCATCCTTTAGAAGGGTATTTCATAAATGCAGCCACAGCACTGATTTAAACCTCAGTCATAAATAACATTTGGTGAGCTTTGTGAGATGAACCCTTTTGCAAGCAGGCCACATCATGGCTTTCCATACTTCGTTCAGATTTCTAATCTGAATCAGTGCATGTTCCAAAATCCCAATGCAAACATGTCCTTGAAATAAAAAGATTGAGGGCAGCTGAGTTCTGACTGAAACTTTTAATGGAGCAGTGCATCATATTAGCATTACAACTAACTAACTACAAAGGCACTTCAACTGATTACTTAAAAGTAAGGTTCTGTCTACTGTCCCTAGTTTGAAAATATCAGTATCCCAGGAGAGAGACTTAATCTCAGGTAGCACTTGCAAGTCTCTCTCAAATAACCTCTGGCTGTACCTCCAACTTGAGGAGTTAAGTGTCGTGATTTTCTCCTGCTCTTAGATGCCAAACTCAGCTACTCAGCCTGAACTCTATGTGGCCTGATATGTAAGGATGTAAGGAACAGAAAGTCTACCAGAAGGAGACTTCCCAGTGGCTGCAGTCAGTACCCATAGCCAAAATTACAGGAGAAATAATTTGCCCTTAATTTGATATGCGGATGAGATACCTTCCGGGAAAATAAACCTGAGATCTTTATTTTAATGTGGGGAAAAGGGAGAAAGCATATTGCTTATCACTTCAGAAAGAAGATATTTGCTGACTTGCAGAAAGGATGGTCAGAAAATGAAAGCAAACAGTTGTTTGTGAGAAAAGAAAAGCAAATTCCTATTTCCTGTGTTCTCAAAGCTCTGCCTTTAGGCTTCATCGGAATCCAGAACAAGGGAGGAGAGATTATTGCTAGTACAAAAAAAAAAAAAAAANCTTGCCTACAGAATCCCAGGAAAACATGGTAATGCAAAAAAGTGACAATTCAACATTTTATTTTGCATGTGTCCTTAAAAGTAAAGAGCTGTCTTAGACCATTCACTCCAATAGCAGCTCAATCATTCTATACTGCTTGACCTTCAAGATATTAACACCGAGAACTCAAAGAATTTAACCATCTATTGCTGGTTTCCTCACTTTGAGGAAGCACAGATTTATACTGAACAGGGACTACATTGAAGTCAGCATTTTCAAATGTGCAACATCAAAACTAAGCTCCTAAAAACAGATTTAAGTGAATTCCTCTTACTTTTAAATCCTTCTCAGCAGGATTTATGGGTATTCATATGAAAGAAAATGAGGCCCATTTTGGTTACTGGGTAAAGTTCTAGATTCAGGAGTTTTACAATTTGCACTCTGATTTGGAAACTATCCTCATTGGCTACAAAGTATGCTAAGCCTGCTAGAAAGTATCATAAAAAACCCAACTTTTAATTTTCTTTAGAAAGCTACCAAATACAAAACTCTAAGTCTTTAAAAGAAGATGGTTTGCTAACCTTATTTTTCTGGTTTTCAATGATTGTTCTCCAAAACCCAGAACTAGAAAAGTTATAATAAAGATCAAAGGTATCAGACAAGAAAGGGATTTTTATGGATTGACTGGCATGTACTGTACCAAAAAGCCACATTTTTCTGGGTAATCAGACAGTTCAGAACAAAGCTTTGAGGTAAACAACAGCTCTGCTCTTCTGGAATAGCATAACCCAAATGTAGCAAAATGTTTCTCATGTCCAATTTGTCAAAATCTTTCCCTGATAAAATTATTTAGCCAACACCATTCCATCACTGATTATATCCAGGAGTTGATCCAAAAAAAATGTACCAGCTTTATGCACAATCTTATCTCATCAACATCTAAAGAAACCCACACTCATTTATTACAGTTTTATCAATGTTGGACACAGAGAGCCCCTAGCAAAGAGATGAGCTTAAACTAGAGAATTACTTCTTAAGGGAAAAAGAATTATAGACTTCGGAGTTTACATTTTATATACTAAGTTTTAAAATTTTGACCTCAAAACCTAAAATGAAAATGAGGGAGGTGAGGAGGGGGTAAAAGGAGCAGAGTTACTTGCGGAGGAGTCTTTAAAAGAGAAACAGGACATATCATGTGTCAAGATTTGCAATAGAAGTAAATATAAGATCCCACTCCTATTGTTCTTGGTGTCTCTTCCACAGTGTGCCACCTCTACAGTAAGAGCAAGTGAATAAGGTGCATACTTGCCTTTCAGCCATCTCAGTTCGCAACCAGCGGTTTAGCTCAAGCTGCTAATGTAGACATGTCCAGTTCCATTGTAGCTGCTAAAAGTTTGAGAACAACTGGCAGAGGAGCAAGTTGACACTGTTGCGGAGGAGCAGTATTCACATCTTGATACTGAGTTAAATCTACCAGAACTCATCTTTCTTAGCCCTGTTTCATAGTGCTTTATCAACTATGCTAGAATTCAATATTGCTATTGTCATTACTGACTTAAGAAACTGTGATGTATATCTAATTATGCTCATTTTATAACTTTATATATAAATCAGACAAAATGGTATTCTGTATATGCCTACTTATAAACAATTTGTATACAATAAGTATATAGTCTGTATACATTGAGATTTATTGTCTTACCATTTTTTATTCTTTCCTTGAATTGAATAAACTAAACAAATTTATATTGAAGTAACGGAATGTGGCTACATTATTTTAAATTTAAAGCAGTTGTAGAAAGTTATGGAATGAAAAAGATTCAATGATTATAATATATTATGAAATTAAAAAATACAAAACAAGAGAAAATATTTAGAAAATGTGTCTTAAAAGAAGATATAGCAAGTCATTGTAATTTTAACAATACCACAGAACTATACAGATAAGACTAATCTAAAATAGAAGAAATGCTGAAATACTAATGTTTCAAAAGTTTTATTAGTAATCAAACCTAGGGGGTTTTAGAATGCCCCTGAATAGCATTCTGGCAAATGCAGAGTCAAAAAGCTGCACTACCCAAGGTAGCAGAAGACAAATAAAAAACCTTAAAGAGACTGAGATAAAGACAAGCAGTATAAGCAATGAATGATGCTCGCTCCTTCCAAACACCTCCTTCAAAATTTTGATGTTGATCTTGAAGTGCTTTGCTATTCTGCCAAAACAAAACAAATCTCTTGTTTGATGACTGATTGCTGTATAAATTTATTATCACTTAAGGCTTTCATCCTAGTTCCTAACTTTAAGATAATAACTGTCCTACATAAGAAATTAATGTAATATTTTATTACTAAATAGATGCAGATATGAGAATAATAAATTAACACAGGGCTGTTCAGCATTCCAAACTTTTCTATTTCATTGAATTTCCTTACAGAAGTCAGCAAGCATTTTAATACAAGCAGTATGTATTTTCAAAGAGAGGTTTTGACGAAGTTCTTTACCAAACATCTTAAGGAAACTGCTATCACGAGACAAGAGGGAAAGACGTCTTGCAATTTAAGGAAGAAAACAAAGGGTAGGAGTTACAGGTCTGCCTTTCTGCTGCAGAGATTGCATTCCCACAGGGACTGTGGTGTTCAACACAGTCATGAAGAATCTGGAAAAGAGGGTGTGTACAGCTGATTAAAGATGAGATGGGATAATCAGATTTAAAGTCAGCCAAGGCAATTTATGGGACACTGAGCAACTGAATGATAAAATGGCAGGTGAAACACACTGCTGAAAATTGCAAATCAATGCACATGGGGGAAAATAACTAAATCAGAGCCCATCATTATGTTTTACCAGTCAGGAAAAAGATCTGAGTCATTTTGGGTAATTCTCTGAAAATAGCATTCAGCAGCAGCCAAGCAGGCAAAAATGTTAAGAATTAGTAGGAAAGAATTGAGAACAACATAGATTATGAGGAGACTATCTCCAAATCTTCAAAACAGTTCTAGTCACATCTCAAAAAAAAAGCATCATAAGTACAAAGGGTACATAGAAGAAAGAATGGTCAGAAACTGCAAATGATTTCCACACAAAAAAGGCTAGAAAACTTGAAAAAGGGATACTTCTGCAGAGAAACAGGTTAGAAATTTAACAAAATCATGAACAGACTGGAGAGGGTGACCAATTAATTATTTGCTCACAATTCCTCACAGCACACAAGGATGACAGTGCCCAAAGCAGTTATGAGGCAATAGTTTAAGGACAAAAGAAGCTCTTTCACACAGTATATAATTAAATAACTGAATTTGTTATCACAGGAATTTCTAAAAGAATTGGAGTCCATAAGTGAGTTCAAAAAGGGATTAGATGCATTCAGAGGAGAGGTACAGCGGCAGTTATTTAGCCTCTGGATCTGGAAAGCCCTAACCTGCAGATGGTTGAAAACAGTGAGGGCTAAAGAATGTTCCTGCTTTTGGCATAATGTAAACATGATCCTCATGTGGGATTAGGTGAATGGTTTGCATGATCTGGTCATGCAGTTCTGATGTTCACTGGGAGAAGCAGGTTTGATTTCTGAAAGAAACTGATTTTGAGAAAGTGAAAAAAGGAAAATTGCCTTGATGTCCATTACAAGTAATTAGCAATGCTGAACGAAGGGATAGATAGAACAACCAAGAGAAGAATGTAATGTGAGAAAAAGACTTTTTTTCTTACATCTTTCTACTCAATACAAGACAGTACATGCTAAGACCACAGCTAGGACTAAGATCCTGCTGCCATAGGATGGTACTGTGCTGGATTCCAAAGTAGCCTTCATGAAGAAGTAAATATATCTCAGTCTGAAGAATGTCTGGCATCTCCCTGCTTTGTCACATTTTAAATTCTTGCATACGAACAAACTTCAGATGTTTTTAAGAGGCTATTTGGGTGGCAGGCCACTGAAAGTATTTTCAGTTCTTTAAAATTCATCATACAAGAAGTACTGGATTTCACAGGAGAAAAGATAGTGAGCAAGCACTTTTCAAACTTCTCAGTCTTACATATACATACACACGTGTGCTCGCACACACACTAAATGACATGAAGAAAATTACGTTTGACTGCAATACTATTTAATAGAGGACACAGGTGAAAACCAGTATAGAATCTTCTTCCCCTCCTTCTTTCCCCAGAAGATCAAGAAACCGAGACTGGCATGAAGGTTTATACACCCCTCGATTACAAAGGATTACTGTCATTCTCCATCTTTTTTCCTTCTTATTATCTTAGCCAACCAGTTTCTTCCTTTGTCATCCTCTTACCTATCACATATATGCAGTTGCACAGTGCTGCCTACACTCCTGCTCCCAATGTCTCACATGTGGCTGAGTCAGAAAAAACATGAAAATAATCTCTTCTCAAATCAGTGGTACAAACCAGGGGAATGTTTTAAGATGCTCTTG
This sequence comes from Burhinus bistriatus, assembly GCA_013397275.1. Classification (NCBI taxonomy): domain Eukaryota; kingdom Metazoa; phylum Chordata; class Aves; order Charadriiformes; family Burhinidae; genus Burhinus; species Burhinus bistriatus. Next base: position 313,401 of record VYXH01003067.1, read on the forward strand.
CAACTCCCACTGTTTTTCTCCCACAGAATCTATAACAGTAGAGTGCAAAGGAATAAATCAAACTTTCTGAGATAGAGGCTGGAAGTATCTCTTCTCTTTCTCTAATATTTCTTTCTAGTTCAGCCAGTATAAAAATCAGGTCTCAGTAGACAGGGAAACATAAAAAAAAAAAAAAAAAGACTGGTCTCATATGATGGATGGCCTTCCCCCCGAGGTATTCAAATTTTGGGGAATGATTTTACAACTCTGAAAGTTATTTCACACTGTAAGTAATATTTATCTTGTATACCTAGTAAGCTGAATCTATAAGAGAAATTCCATGAGGAGATTGCTCTAACAACAAAGAGATAATATATATCACTATTGCTAGATTCTACAGCATAGGCTAACTGTACATAGAAAACTAACAGTCCCTGCACAAGATCAAAGCAGACAAACTATATTTAATTCGTGTCTACCAAACTTTGTAAGCAACCTACTTTCTTTTCCAGTAATGAAAAGCACAATCAAAGCTTCCACTCACTACAGAAAGGCTTTGAAGAGACAGACTGTACATTTTGTTTGCCTCTAAACTTCCAAGTTTTCCCTGTTGCTGCAACAGTAAGATAGATATTACACCTTTAACCTTAGGGGGTCATATCTTGTCCTCCTGTTGTAAGGCCTGCAGGACAGGACTAAGCAAGGAACGCTTACTAACATGAAATTTCAGGAGTACGGACAAGCAAAGGAACATGATACCAAGCAGGGAATGACTCTCGTTGTTAAAGAGCTCTTATGCTTCATTCATGGTCTCTGAATACCTATTCCATTATTATCTTCACCCAGGAGACAGTTACTCAGAAACCAGCAAGCATCTGTCTTTTGGTGTGGGTAAGCACAGAATCATAGAATGGTTTAGGTTGGAAGGGACCTGAAAGATTATCTGTGTTCAGTTTTGGGCCCCTCACTACAAGAAAGACATTGAGATTCTGGAGTGTGTCCAGAGAAGGGCAACAAACCTCATGAGGGGTCTACAGAACAAGTCTTATGAGGAGCAGCTGAGGGAACTAGGGTTGCTTAGCCTGGAGAAAAGGAGGCTCAGGGGAGAGAGACCTTATCGCTCTCTACAGCTACCTGAAAGGAGGTTGTACAGAGGTGGGGGTCGATCTCTTCTCCCAAGTAACAAGTGACAGTACAAGAGGAAACAGCCTCAAGTTGCGCCAGGAGACATTTAGGATGCATATTGGGAAAAATTTCTTC